>JADBJO010010687.1:60695-63195 GCA_016801955.1 Conus betulinus | reverse complement strand
CATGGAATATCTCACGCGTATCCAAGATAAACTGGAAGTACGTTTATATGCTTTTAAATCTTGTAGTTTTGTTCGTTTTGTTTTGTTTTGTTTTGTTTTGTTTTGTTTGTGCTTGCGGTGCGCTAACACTAATATTTAAGATTTGTTTAGATTTCGCCTACAGTCGCCTCACTTCGCAACGAGATCTAAATTATGTAGAGAGAAAAAATATATCGATTTAACAAAATATAAAAGGGATGTCAAGTAAATCCCCCAGATGACAGCGACAAACAAAGCACAAGACAAAACACGACGCGTTTCGACCTCACAATTTTCTCAGCAAAATAAACAGCACTCGGGACAGTGAAAACAAAGAATGCGTGTGTGTGTGTGTGTGTGTGTGTGTGTGTGTGTGTGTGTGGAATTTGGAATTTTATTGTAATTGTCATTCAGTCCCTTGCGGATTCATTCCAAGAACTGGCCCTCAGCACTTGTGTCTAAGAGGTTATCTTTTTATATATTTTCTACTTTTCACAAGAAAATGTAGCTTGTGTTGCTCTTTCATGATTTTCTTTTGCTTCTTATGTGGCACCTGTGGTTAGTTTTTTGAAAACTCAACAAACATACTATGGTATTGCACACCAGCCTTTTTTTTCTGGTATAGCATTCTTCTTAAATTCGAAAAAAAAGCAGAGAAGTCAAATCATCACTTTCCGCGGTCACTGAAGAGAAAAATCAGATTTTCGAAATATGGTATCTGACCAGGATTTATATGTTAGTGAGTTTTTCATTGGAGATGGTCTCCCGCTTCGGAGACTATAAGCTTGCTGAAGGTTCATTTTGAGAAACGTTATCATCATTCATCCACTCAAGCATACTGTCAGTTAGACAGAATCATCTACCACTGCAGATATGAAAGCTTATTATATATACCCTCCTATTTCTAAATCTGAGACATAAGAGCAAGCTTTAATGTCTATAATTATATATATATGTATATAAATATATAATCGATCCGACTTTGCAATGCCGTCAACACTTACGAAAGCAATGAGGTAAAAACGGGCAGTGGAAATTTTCCACCAGCACCAATTTCTCTCTCCTCTGAGAAGGCTCGGCCAGTTCAATGTCCTTTCGACCTCACCTACATCCAAACAGTCATTTATTTGTCAGTCACTGAATCAGCTCACGCTTCAATGCATTTCCACCCCCTTAATCTCTTACCGTGACGCAAATGCCGCTGGTTTACTTGGCGTGCAAGTTGACAGACTTCGGCGAATCGCATGATCCGAGTCATGCAGTAATATTTATGAAAAAATAGGGGTTAAAAACAAATAACGGGTAATATAGACTGAATTCTAACCCCCAGCTTCTTTCCTTATAAAGCCTATTTCTGTTTCAATGCTAAACAAACGACATGACAAAGGTTACCATTTAGGACTAGAGATTCGCTGTCATCCTGTCCAGCCATTTCTTTTTTCCCCCTGATGCACCAAAAAAACAGCAACCTTTTTCTGATTGGTACAAGCAGCCCTCGGAACGTGAACGCTTTTTCTTGTTTTCGTTGTTTGGTTGTTTTTTTTGTGTGCACTTTGGAGCCGTTCGCTCTTTTAGGAAGAGATCGATGATCGCTGGAATATGGAGACTTTTTTTTCAACAAAAAAAAAAAAAGAAATCTTCAACTTGAAGTTTCGAATACACGATTTTTATGGACAATTGAAGAGATAATGTACAATGAAAATGTCGCCTTTTTTATTTTTCCTTTTTTTTTTAAAAACATGTACTTTAGGAGTGATACGCTCCTTTTGAGAAAGTCTAAGAGACCTAGAAATGCTTACATTTTTTTTTTTAAAAAAAACAAGCAGCTTAGAACAGTGCTCTCTTGGAGGACTTACAAAAAGGATACTGGGATGTAGAAAATGTTCGCCGGCTTTTGAGCTGACACTTCGGGCAGATAATGCTGTTTTGGAAAGTCGAAGAGCTAGTGCATGAGACAGTAAGAAATATTTGCTTTTTAAGGTGCAATGTGCAGCAAAACCTTTTTGAGGAAATATGTATGGGATGACTGAATACAAAAAAGTTTGCTTTTTAGCGAGCAATTTGAAACGCATTTATATAAAAAAAATTGTTAATCGTAAGTCCGCCAAACAGCAGGGACAAACAAACCACAAGACAAAACACGACGCGTTTTGGACCTCTTGAGTCTTCTTCAGACAAGATAAACAACAGTCAGGACAATGAAAGTGAAGAACGAGCGTTCAATGCCCATCTTGCGCCGCATTTGAGAAGAGAAGGGATTTGCTCGTTCTTCGTTTTCACTGTCCAGAACGTGGTTTATCTTGCCTGAAGAAGACCTAAGAGGTCGAAACGCGTGGTGTATCGTCCTGTGTCATTTGTTTGTCTCTGTTGCTTGGCGGACGTACTCATAATTCCCTTTTCAAATGTGTTTCAAATTCCGCCTGCAGTCACATAGCCCACTTTGAAACTAACTAAACAATTTGGAGTTAGAGCTTGGGTGGTG
>JADBJO010010687.1:53195-58195 GCA_016801955.1 Conus betulinus | reverse complement strand
ATGATGTGTAACTCTTTGATTGGCAGAAAGTTGTAACGCGCTGACTCGCTTCAAAGTGTGGACTTTGACGGTTTAACACGCTTGACTGCGTTTGAAACGGAAGTTAGTACGTCGATTTGAACTCTGTAAAAATTAGGGTTTGTTTGTTTGTTTGTTTGCTTGATTGCTTGTTTGATTTTGTTAAACATTATATAATAACTGACAGAGACATAGATGTAGAAACGAACCCGACGTTCAACAACTTAGTCTTTTATTTAGGTTTTTCTAATTAAAAAAAAAAAAAAGACTTAGGAAACGAACCCGAAATTCAAACACTTAGTCTTTTATTTAGGTTCTTTCTATTTGAAATCATTCAATACGAAACGAACCCGAAATTCAAACACCTTAGTCTTTTATTGAGGTTCTTTCTATTTGAATTTATTCAATACGAAACGAACCCAAAATTCAAACACCTTAGTCTTTTATTTAGGTTCTTTCTATTTGAAATCAATCAATATGAAACGAACCCCAAAATTCAAACACCTTAGTCTCTTTTTTTCTTGGGTTCTTTCTATTCAAAATAGACATAGGTGTGAAAACGAACCTGAAATTCAAACGTCTTAGTCTTTTGTTCAAGTTTTTTTTTTTCTATGAAATCATTCAATACAAACAGCATGCATGCTGTAGAACTAGAGTCAACATGATATCTTCTTTTTTCTACACTTACGCCATTCAGTTTTGTGAGGAAGAATGCACTACGTCATTATCACCTATCCAGCGAACTCTATTCTGGGCTGACCTCTTCAACCGGATCTACACACTTCCGGTTCCAGTTCCTTTCACTTCAGAATCCAAGCAGCTACGCCTCGTCTGTTGGGGTCGTCCTATTTCTCCCAGTGAGTTCTGATTGAGTTCCTCTCTAGTATTCTGGTAGGAGGCTTTACCAGTGTGTGGCCAATGTAGCCCCATTTCCTGTTTGTGTCTATGTCGATAGTATTTTGTGTAGTTGTCTCTTACAGGTCGTTGTTAGAAGGGTCTCACACACACACACACACACACACACACACACACACACACACTCTCTCTCTCTAACTATTTAGATCTCGTTGCAAGGTGAGGCGATTGCAGCAGAAATCTAAACAAATTTGAAAAATTGTTTTAAAGGCTCCACCGAAAAACGTAGACAAACGAATGGCAAGACAAAACACGACGCGTTTCGACCTCTTAGGTCTTCTTCAGGCAAGATGCACAAGACTCAGGACAACGAAAATGAAGAACGAATAATCATCCAATTCGACGCAAGCAGAAAAACAAAACAACAAAGGGTAGCAGTCAGTGTGTGAGAAAGGGAGGGCAACTTCAGGCAGAAATCTAAACAAATTTGAAACATTATTTGTAAGGCTTCGCCTCGTTTTCATTCAACGTCCATCTTGCGTGAGTTCTCGTTCATTTTGGTTGTCCTGAGAATTGTGTGTCTTGCCTGAAGAAGACTTAAGAGGTCGAAACGGTCGTCCTTTGTCTTGTGGTTCGTTTGTTTACGGTTTTCGGCGAAGTCTATAAAATTTTTTTTTTTCAAAACTGGCTATTTTTTCTTTTTGAGTGTAAACTCAAAGTACTTGCTGATAAATGCCTGAATATCGTGAGTGAGTGGACTTTGTTATGCTCGATGACTCTGAATCATAAGGCAGAGCAGACTTCATATTTGTGCCGATTTTTTTTTTTTCAGTCTTGTTTTCTGATAACGTACCGCATATACATTTCATGGCACCAAAAATAGTAACCGTATCTGATTGTTGTTTTGAATTGTGCGTCATTCATATTGTCCCTGGGCTCTTTGTCTAAACTCATATTTCTGAGGTCAGATAAGCCTGAGCAGCCATCAAAGTCAGGCCAATGAAAGGTCACAATGATGACCTCACATAATATAATGTATTCATTTTGTCTTTTTTTTTTCTACTGTGTACCTTTCATTTTGCTTTCTCAACACAACAGCACAATTTCATATCAACAAAACACAGGGCCAGAGCTTACGTAATTTTTTTTTTTTTTTTTTTTTTTTTTTTTTTAGAAGATACCCACTCTTCGACTGCACATGTTTGTATGAACGTAATACACACAAGGTCTTCCCGTTCACTTTGAAGCAAACAAGTCTTCTTTATTTTTTTTGTATTTTTTTATTTATTTTTTTTTTTTGTCCTTTAACATAGTCAATCTAAATGATTCAATCCCTAAAAGAAATGGAAACGTATGCTTTAAAAAAGATATATTTCCGTTTTCATCGGCTCTTTTTCTGCCAAACTTTGTATATTTAATTACTGTACCTTTCGCTCGTCGGTGAGATTCCTTATTTTCTTTGGTTCATGTATATCAGATACCAAAAATCAACGAACATTTCTGAGTATTCTGGTGAAGAAAAATTGTAATTTAGGTCTAATAAAAACGAAGATTTCAAGAAGATACTCCTCCTCCCCCCCCCCCCCCCCCACCCCCCCCCCCCCCCCCCCCCTCCGACCCCCCCCTCCCTTCTCCTCCGCCACTTATTCAAAGAAAGCCGTGTCATGTTTTCATATGGGATCATTTATAGTCCTCATGGACAGATTTAAACGACTTTTTTCACCATCCACAGAATTTGTGCCTGTCCTTAATTCAGAAAAAAAAAAAAAATGACATCAAGGTCAACATATATGTCCGTGTCTTAACTAGGATCGTTTACGTCATCCGCCTACTTCTTGCTCTGATCGAAACAAAACCAAAAGTGGCCTCCCACTCATTGTATGAGGAGGGAGGGGGTAGTCTTTTTTTCCTTTTTTCCCCGTGGAAGTTTGCTGGATTTAATTTTTTTTTCTCTCTCGTGAGAACAGTGCTTTTTTTTTTTTTTTTAACCGGCAAACCAGTGATAATTAACATTTTCACATAAAAGTATGATTACCACTGACGTGGCTTTAAATCTGTCCTTTTTCGCTTTGACGTTGTGGTCACCCGTCCTCACAGTAATGAAAATGGCAATTACGATCAATTCAAACGTGTAACAATGACTCCTGTACCTCTCCAGTGTCGAAAACATCGGGATGCTCTTGTTCGTTTCTTTCTTTGTTTACTTTGTTTGCTTGCTTTGTTTGTTCGTTTTGATTCTTAATTTTCAGATGTTGCATTCACCTCAGCAAAACAATCGACACTCTCCATACTGCGAACTTCAAGGCCGGAAGTAAATTTCCCCGACGCCTGTCGGAATGGGCCAGTCTACAAGTTCACAACAACAACAACAACAACAACAAAAACAGCGAAGTGTGCCAGCCGCAGCTGCCTATCCTCTGTACTGCGATTCCTCAGTAAACGTTTCGCACAAAGCTCTCCTTCAAGTAAAAAAAAAAAAAAAATGACTTATTCTTGTTCAGTGGAAAACCTGAAAGGTGACGAGTCTACAGCCTAATGGCTGCAGGGGGGCAGTGACCTGTCAAACATCCACCGTGTCTGGGGCACGGTATGATGGTGCGGAGCCCATCCCTGCCTTTCCGCCGCCTCAACCTTACCTGAACTGAATCAAACCCCCACATATTACTGGGTGGAAAGGCGTGGTTCGAACTCATGGTCGTCAGCTGTGCCGGCAATGCTCTCAACCACTTGGCTACGGGGCCCCTCTGCTGTATTATTGATGATGATGAAAAGCTGATTTAAACAACAACAACATCAACAGCAACAACAACTCAAGTGACTCGATCTTTTGACGGTTCTCAGTCTTCCATACTTCTTCATCATCAGTTTGAAGGACGCCAGTTGGTGAGTGGACGCAATCACTCGCTGTGTCCTCTTCATAACGGGTTGTTAGTGTTGACCAGATCATTGTGACAGATGACGTTCTGCGTGACCCGTCTCTACGCGTCACGGCTGACAGAATCGACCCCTTCCATACCGTACTTGGGTACTTGCGCACAGAGAGAGAGAGAGAGAGAGAGAGAGAGAGAGAGAGAGACACTGACACACACACACACACTCTCTCTCTCTCTCTCTCTCACACACACACACACACACACACACACACACACACACACACACACACACACACACACACACACATGGAGAGAGAGAGAGACAGAGAGACAGAGAGACAGACAAAAAAGAGACAGAGACAGACAGACGGAAGGACGGACGGACGAACGAAGGAGAGAGAGGAGGAGGGGGGACAGACACGCGCGCGCGTGCACATACACACACGCGCGCGCGCGCGCGCGCGCGCGCACACACACACACACACACACACACACACACACAGCAAGACAAAAAGACGGACAGACGGACGGATGAGAGAGAGAGAGAGAGAGGGTGGGGGCAGACAGACAGGCAGACAGACAGACAGACAGACAGACAGGGCAGACAGACAGACAGACAGACAGACAGACAGACAGACGGACAGACAGACGGAAAGAGACAACGTGGAGTGAAGGACAGAGAAGACAAACAGCTCCAAACACTGCTCCGCGCCGTAAACTTCCTTCCCACAGAAAAACCGGGCGACCTGTGGAAGGTCAACATCTGTCAGGTCCTGCAGGCTACATGACACAAAGTAGGATTTGGCACTGACACACTCTGAGAGAGGCAACAAAAGCAACTTGGATCTCCGCCGAAAGCCCGAAAGCGATTTTCTCACCAGACTCAAAATCATTTCATGTAAGCGTTTTGAGGCCTGGAAGCCTTTTGAGGGCGTTTTGAGGCCTGGAAGTGTTTTGAGGCCTACCATAATTCTGAGCCAGCATCTAATGTTGAACTGATAATTGATCGAAAGAACAACTCCCACCAATTACCTCCCTTGGTTTGGTCAGGATCTCGCACAGTTTCGAGAAAAAGACTGGGGTTAACCTCAGAAGGGGTAGTAGTATCACATACAACCTTCGAACACATGATCTTCCCCTTAGTTGACGTCACATTTGAGGCCTTTGCACTCACCCGTGACCCTATCTTTGCACCAGCTGGAAGCGCCCAAATAGTCCCATTCCTTCGATTTTAATCTGTCTGCTTGGAACACT
>JADBJO010010687.1:43195-45695 GCA_016801955.1 Conus betulinus | reverse complement strand
TCAAGCATAACACATGATGAAAAAAACCTGAATGTTTTGTTTTTATTACCCATGCTATGTCCAAGGAACCTTGACGGATCTTAGGACCGAGTCTGAGTCTGTTCAGACGAACAGACAGAGAAGAGTGACACAGATAGACAGACAACAGACAGGCATCCGAGAGAGAGAGAGAGAGAGGGGGGGGGGGGGGGGGGGGAGAAAGACACAGAGAACCAAGCGACTGCCAGACAAAATGACAGACAGACAGCAGACTGACAAAGTGACAGACAGACAGACAGCAGACAGCCAGACAAAGTGACAGACAGATAGCAGACAGACTGACAAAGCGACAGACAGACAGCAGACAGACTGACAAAGTGACAGACAGACAGCAGACACAGCCTGACAAAGTGACAGACAGACAGCAGCCAGACTAACAAAGTGACAGACAGCAGACAGACAGACAAAGTGACAGACAGACAGCAGCCAGACTAACAAAGTGACAGACAGCAGACAGACTGACAAAGTGACAGACAGACACACAGCAGACTGACAAAGTGACAGACAGACAGCAGCAGACAGACAGACAAAGTGACAGACAGACAGCAGACAGACAGACAAAGTGACAGACAGACAGCAGACAGACTGACAAAGTGACAGACAGACAGCAGACAGACTGACAAAGTGACAGACAGACAGCAGCAGACAGACAGACAAGTGACAGACAGACAGCAGACAGACTGACAAAGTGACAGACAGACAGCAGACAGACAGACAAAGTGACAGACAGACAGCAGACAGACTAACAAAGTGACAGACAGACAGACAGACAGCAGACAGACTGACAAAGTGACAGACAGACAGCAGACAGACAGACAAAGTGACAGACAGACAGCAGACAGACAGACAAAGTGACAGACAGACAGACAGCAGACAGACTGACAAAGTGACAGACAGACAGTAGACAGACAGACAAAGTGACAGACAGACAGCAGACAGACTGACAAAGTGACAGACAGACAGCAGACAGACTAACAAAGTGACAGACAGCAGACAGATTGACAAAGTGACAGACAGACAGCAGACAGACTGACAAAGTGACAGACAGACAGCAGACAGACTGACAAAGTGACAGACAGACAGCAGACAAACTGACAAAGTGACAGACAGACAGCAGACAGAACCCTCGTATCCCTCCCCCTCCAACCCCCCCGAAACTCCCCCACCCCGTCTCTCCCATCAACCCCTCCTTTCCACCTTCACCTCTCTCTCTCTCTCTCTCTCTCTCTCTCTCTCTCTCTCTCTCTCTCTCTCTCTCTCTCTGTATATATTTTTTTTCTTTTGCTCCCTCCTTCCCTTCCACCCCCTATCTCTCCCTCTCTGCGTCTCTTCTCTCTCTCTCTCCTCTCTCTCTCTCTCTCTCTCTCTCTCTCTCTCTTTCTCTCCCTCTCTCTCTCCTTCTCTCTCCCTCTCTCTCTCTTTCTCTCTCCCTCTCTCCCTCTCTCTCTCTCTCTCTCTCTCTCTCTTCCTCTCTCTCTCCTCTCTCTCTCTCTCTCTCTCCTCTCTCTCTCTGTCTCTCCCTCCCATCCTCACTCTTTCACTCTCTCTCCACCCCTCTCTCTTTCCCTCTCCCCCATCCCCACTCCCCCCCCCCCCCCTCTCTCTCTCTCTCTGTCTGTCTGTCTCTCTTTTTCATCCACTCCCCCCCCCATCCATCTCCCCGCCCTGTCTGATCTGGAGCGTCAACATCTCAGTCAGCTCCGGGGCACTCTGATAAGCGAGCTTGTCTTGCCGAGTGGGGAGGGGAGTGAGGGTTGTGGGGCGGGTGTGTGTGTGTGTGGTGGGGGGGGGGGGGGGGGCGAGGGGGGGGAATCTGCCGGCACCATTCCTCTGGCACCAGGAGCCAATGGCATCAGTAAACACCTCCCTGGACCTGATCAACACAGACCAGTCCACAGTTCCTCACCTGGCCGGCTTGCTGATAACCCTCAGACAGGGAGAGAAGGAGGGAGGGGGTATGGAAACAGGGGGGGGTGAGGAGTGAGGGAAGTTTTGATCTGGTTTGACCTTGGTCTTTGTCCGAGGTCGTGAACTAGGACTGCCGATGAAGAATTCTCTCTAACTTTTTTTTTTTTTTTTTAACATAACTGGCTTATTTCTGTTGCTTGTCAGTACCTAGAATCGATGTTTCTTCTGACCGTTACAGACTCTTAGAGACAATGATCTATTTGGTGTGTAGGAGAGATGGAATGATTTGAAATGAAAAGAAGGTGAAGCATAGATTGGGTTGTTTTAAAAACTTTCTCGCTGTTTTGTCATCTTTGTGTATTTAAAACTTTCTCTATGTGTGTCATCTTTGTGCTTAAAAACGTTCTCCATGTTTTCATCTTTTGTCTATTTTTCATTCCTGTGTGTTGATGTATGTGTCGGGTCACGCTATTCTCAAAGCATGTAATCCTCTTTGTGATTGGTCAATAAATAGTACGGCCATTCACCTGTTGTCTCATTGTCTCCTACAAAA
>JADBJO010010687.1:13195-30695 GCA_016801955.1 Conus betulinus | reverse complement strand
TCTTCGTCCTGACTGAAGAAGGTCATACTGATTTGCAAGAACGTGGGTCTGGTCACACGTAATCTTCTTCGCTTTACAAACAACACGGCACCTGTATAGCTCACTCAGACTTTTTTGTCTCTCACCAACGATTTTTCCTCCCACGTTCACCACTTTCTCAGCACATTTCTGCTCTTCACAGTCAACCACCATACCAACACATAAATGAGAAAGTTAGAACAGATTCCAAGAAGCATGAATAAAAATGTCCGAAGAATGTCAGTATTCACATGAAATGATCGCAGCTTGCGAAGACAATATAATCTGGTTTGACATTTTTTGTGTTTTTATCATCATTATTATTTATCATCATCGTAGGGGGGAAAAAAACAAGCGATAGTTGGAGCTGTAGTTTCTTCTCTGAGTATTGAACTTTGTGGAGATTGTCACTTTGCGTGGAGAACATGCCAGACCTATGACTGTTTTGAATGAATTTTCTCTTGAGACACTTCGTGGAATATAAAATACCAACAGGCTGAAATATCAACAGCATCAACAAGTTTGACATGTCATGAAATGAAATGTGAAGAGATTCGAAATGTAACCAACATGAAATTTCAGCGACTTCAAACGTGAACGACGACAAACAACGACAACAAACTGAAATAACAACGATTTTGGAATATGAAAAAAAACAGAGATGCCAGTGGTTCAAATATTAGTAACTTAAATAACAACGATTTGAAAGATCAACAATGTCATAGTCTTTAAACAACAACCAAAAAACAACAACAGCAGCAGCAGCAACAACAACAACTGAAATGTCAACTTCGTAATTTATATGAAGAATTTGAATGAGTGAAATCTGCAAGACTTGAAATATCAGCAATTTGAAATATCGACAACATGAAGCATAAACAACTTGAAATAGGAACAACTTGAAGTGTTGAAATGTGTGATGTGAAATATTAACATTTTCAAAATATCAACAACATGAAACATGAAACACTTGAAATAGGAAAAACTTGAAGTATTGAAATGTGTGATGTGAAATATCAACAATTTGAAATGTCGACTTGTCATTCACTAGCATTAGTCTGACATGGGTTCCTTGTTCGTTCTGTGTTTTGGAATTCCGTACTCTTTGTAAAGTCAGCCGTGGAGTGTGTCCCCTTGGTGGACATATTTCTGAGAGTAACTCTGAGCTCCCATTTGGAACGAGCCCAGTCGCTGCATTTTGTGTAGAGAGGAAAAGATTGAACATTTGGCTATGCCCCAGTAACTGCTGTTGACAGAAGAATTTTAAGATGTTAGGGTCATCAGTTGACCCACTTTGACAACTGAAGTATGGTTAAAGGGTACTGGAGTGGTCTATGCTGCAGACAAAGTATCTAGGAAAAGACAGAGAAGCGTTAAACATGTTTTGACAGCTTGATTAAAGGGTGCTGGAGTGGTCTATGCTGCAAAGTATCTACGAGAAGGCAGAGAAGAGGTTAAACACGTTTTGACAGCTTTTTTTTTCCACGGCTGGACGAACGACGAGCGCATTAACAGAACAGAACATTAAAATTTCTTGAAGTGTAATAATTCCGTTATAACTTGTTTTCAAATTTTTTGTTTGGAACTGTATAGATTGACGGCATGAAACAAACTCTACATTTCCTATCTTTTGCAAGAATGTTACAGTCCGGGCTTCAGGAATTAGGATGTATTGGAACTCAGAAATGTGTGTGAAGAGTGGCGACAAAGAAATACTTGGATTTGTATTGACGAAAATAGTAACCAGTGTAAACTGTGACAAAGACAGTGAACTGAAAACGCTTTGAAACATTGATGTTGTGTGTGGTAACCCACCTCCCTTTCCAGAGTTGCTTTCTCTTGTTGCTCTTGTTTTGTTGCTGCTGCTGCCGTTTCATTGACATTATGTAACACCCTGGAATACTGTTGTTATTAACGTCATGTGATCTTGCTAAGTTATTTGTACCTGGCAAACGCCGTTTGAAATGGAACTATATCTTACCTGTCGACTGAGAAGACTCTTATATAATTCATATTTACCGCAAAGGGAAAGAACCTATCTTATCCAGATTTGTTAGATTCAGTCTGCCCAACAATTGTGTGAAGGTCTTCAATCCAGCGCAGATTAGGAAAAAAAAATGGAGAGAGAGAGAGAGAGAGAGAGAGAGAGAGAGGAGGAGAGAGAGAGGAGAGGAGAGAGAGAGAGAGAGAGAGAGAGAGAAAATTGCAATTCAAAACAATCTCAAAATCCCCTCCCCACAACTCCCTCCCCCCCCCCCCCCCCCCCCCCCCCCCCCCCTTCCTCCTTGTGTGCGACATTGGATGAAATTCATTGGAAATGCTACAAAGATGTCATGTTTCCTCTTGTGGTGTCGATGCTCCTTTGTGGCAATGAAAGATGGATACTGCTTGCTGACACAGATGTGAACCGGCGCTTTGGAGAACTAATGCCTAAGTAGACTGCTCCACATTTCATGTCATTCGTTCATCCGTCAAGTCGACGAGAACCACTTCAGTCATCTTAGGGTTGAGGACGCAGCAAGATGATCTGTGGATACGCGAGTAGCTGATCAAGCCAATGCGTGCACAGGATGTGCGGTGACAGCTTGGAAGGGAATGTGGGAGACCTCATCTTGATGGCTGGCGCGGGCTTTCCTTGCCTGTCTCTTTTGTTGTGCCGCAGGTGTCCTCCTTTCTTCACATGAATTGGCACCTTTGTGGATAAGAGTAGCGCCATCTGGGTCGATCCATAGCAGTTTGTTCCCATCTGTCAGTGTTGAAGTTAAACGCTTTCAAGGATGTTTTGAGAGTGTCTTTGAAGCGTTTCTTTTCTTGTTGCAACCCTCCACAGAAGAGTCTCTTGGATAGCCGGTGGTCTGGTATGTGAGCTATGTGAACCATCAAAGCATAACAAATACTATAGAGATGTTGCGCTACCTCTTGTGACGTCAAGACTTCTCTACGGCTGTGAAAGATGGACGCTGCTGGCCGACACATTGCCATAGGGAAGTGTTGATGTCACAAGAGGAAGCATAGTTCATCGACCGAAACACACGTGGAGCAGAACATGCACCATAACTAGCCCTGATGAATCTCTGCTGGGTGGCAGTCAACAGACAGAGAGGGTGGCCTGGTTTGATCATCTCACACGTGTCACGGCAGCCTTCCAAGACCATCCTTCCTTGGAAGGAAGTCGTCGGTGCCTGAGTCGACAGAGAAAGAGCATGGTGGCAGATATCAATGGATGGACAGATCTCAGAATTCCAGATCTGCTCGCTACAGCGAGCCAAAGACACAGACAGCGGATGATCTCAGATTGATTCTTCCTGACCCTGGGGGGCCGGTCATATAAACAGGAAGGGACAAATACCTTCAATTAGCGCAACGGAAGTCCAACTAGTTAAACTGCCAAGACACTTGTCCTGTCCACTGTACGTCTCTGGCCGGGCATAGGTTAGTGCTGCGTTTGTTTGAAAAAAAAAAAAAAAAAACTCTTGGGTTCGAGCAGACCAATCCCACCTTGACCTCAGCAAGGTTATAAGCTATGACGTAGGACGCAGTGAACCGCGTCGACCTCCTCGAGGGCTTTCCTCGGATTTAGTGGTGTGATACTCCTTTACATCTAATCGTTTCGCCACGAGCAGCAGCAAGGCATGCATGGTATTCATTGTTTTCGGTGTTGTCTGGCCGTCTGTTTATTTGTCTGTCTGTCTGTCTGTTTGCCATATAGCTCGAAAACGACTGGTCAGCTCTACATTAAACTTCACGCTGGTCAGTGTGAAGTGATGTTTGTCTGGTCACTATGTACACGCTTGAAAAGGACAAGCCACCCAGACATCATCATCAGGGCGAGCGGCATGAGACCGGATATTGTCCTCCACTAGCATTCATCAAAACAGATGATTCTGATGGAACTCACCGTGCCATATGAAAGCAGCATGGAGCAAACTCACAATAAATCTTCACGACGAAGAAGAATGGCAGCTGGAACCAGCAGCTCCAGCTTCCAAGCCGAAGTCCTCACCACGGAGATTGGAGGAAGGGGGTTTGGAAGCTCATCAGACTATGACCTCATGAAACATCTCGCCATTTCTGGTAATAAGGAGAGGACCACAGCAATGGCTGAAGCAGCTGTAAAAAAAGAGTTCCAGCTGGATCTGGTCGAAGAGGAACAAACGTGAACTTCATAATGCTTCAATTCCCCAGCTTATGACTGATGTACGATAGCAATGTGTTAAAACATCTTGTCTAAAGTGAGCCATCTTTTCACAGACAGACTGACAGGCGGGCGGACAGAGAGAGAGAGAGAGAGAGAGAGAGGAGAGAGAGGAGAGGGAGAGAGAGAGAGAGAGAGAGAGAGAGAGAGAGAGAGAACAGCGATGAGATCACAACCACGAGCGCGCGCGCACGCACACAGACACACAAGACACACACACACACACACACACACACACACACAACACACACACACACACAGAGAGAGAGAGAGAGAGAGAGAGAGAGAGAGGGAGAGGAAGGAAGGAAGGATGGAGTGGACTGGGGACGGAGAGGGAGAGGAAGAGAAAGATCATGACAGAGCAGTAAGAGATAAATGATCGAATCAGGGCAGTTGGAAAATCCCATCCCCGACCTGATCGTGCGTTGAACAGTGATGTACTCTTATTGTCTATGTCGCTGTTAGGGTTTAGGCTGCCCATCCCTCTCATTCCCTTCAGTGCATCTCTCTCTCTCTCTCTCTCTCTCTCTCTCTCTCTCTCTCTCTCTCTCTCTCTCTCTCCCGTTGCTTGTGATATGTCTCCTTCGCCTCTCGTAATTTTCTTTGTTTATTCTCCTCTCTCTCTCTCTCTCTCTCTCTCTCTCTCTCTCTATCTCTCCCTCTCTCTCTCTCTCCCCTCCCTCCCTCTCTCTCTCTCTCTCTCTCTTAAATTGTTTTATTTATTCATTACCTTCGTCTTGACATTTTTTTTTTACATCCCACGAAAGGCAAGGAATCTGAAGCAATACAGATAAACGTATACAGTGAATAACAATCAAAGTAACTTTCAGTCTTTGAGCAAACTTTCATTTTTTAACAGAGAAATATTCGTGTTTGTTCCGCTTACCTCGAGTCTGCGTGTAGTCTATGCTAGGTGAACTGGTGCCACGAACACTATTAGTTTAAAGTTAAGGGCATGTAAGTGTTGAGCATTGATGTGAGGTCACGTTATCTCCCTTCTTTTGTTTTGAACTTCCGGCATGGATGTTGTCTGTTCACCTGTGTCTGTTGGCTGGTCGGTTTGTTTGTTTATCAGCGGAATTAGGCAAAAAACAAACAAATCGATTTTAACAAAATAAGGTGGGAAGATGGATTGTGGCTCCGAGTCTCGGACTCATAAAACGTCAGCGCCAATCCGTGCCGGATCCGGATTAAAAGCGAATCCGGACCAGCCGCTTGGCGAAGTGCTTAGCAGAGCGGACTCGCGCCTGGAAGGTAATGGTTTCGACTCCCATCGGAGCCATTTATTTCTGGATTGTTCTGCCCCGACCGACTTCTACCTCGAGTCGAATTAACCATGGACTCAGTTGGGAAGCTCGAAGACTTGGATCATACAGTCAAGTTTCATCCACTTAATAGATGCGACTCAAGAGTGTTGCTCAAATTTTCTGACCAATACTGCAGGTGTCTGTATCTCTCGGGCTGGATACGTTACGATAGTGAGCATAGAGTACAACCCTATCGTACAGTCTCAGACCAGAATGGAAAATCCATAGCGTCATCGTTACCATCCTCATCGATCAGGGGAGAAAAGGTCTCAGAGTCTCTGGCCCTTCATGCCCTGCTCACATGGTGACCTCAGTTTCCATGTCCTCACCATGTCTATCCCCTCGGTGAGGTTCTGACCAGGGTCACTGGCATCGGGAAATTCATGGGGAGTGTCGTTTGACGGACGTGGTGGCACTCTCCGGAGGGAGAGCCACAGAGATATACACAGAGCTCACTCATGCTGGCTTAAGCGGCTGACACACGAGTCTTTTCGTCCGTACAGTTGAGACGAAACGTTTGAACCTGTGCGGTCCGACCAGTCAGTGTCGAACGGACGGAGTGCTTCACGATAGTTTTAAAACCTCGAGTTTGATCCCACATGCCGCTTCAAAGGACTGTACAATTGAATACGAAGCTTTTTCTCGAATATTTAGGTTCTTATAATTTTTTGAGTTGACATTCCAAAGCACATCATGGCCTTAGTACAATTCAATCAAATGTTTGGTCTCCGAATCGGACAGTCTGACCGCCTTCCTGACGACGCCATTTTTCCTTGTGCCATGGGTGTTGGCTCAATGCTGAGCGTTGACTGGTTGGAGGATACTAACTGTCCGTTTCAAATAGATCACGGTCTATCTCGAACGGTCGGGTTTAACTGGATGGAAGTTTTGAGATGTTGGATTTTTGTTTGAGATGTACGTTTACTATGACAGACGCTACGTTTGGGATCGGGGTTCGACCGGTACTTCCGAAGCGTACGGGCGGGGAGGCTCGTGTGTCAGCCGCTGTAGTGACTAAGCGATTGTTGTCGTCAGTATGGCGGTGAACGAAAGGAGGGGGAGGGGGGGGGGGGGGGGGGGGGGGGGGGGGGGGGGGGGGTCGAAGATGTTCTGCATATTATGCTGGGTCAGAACAGGCACCATCAAGGAGACTCGGAAACAGGGCAGTGTTTTTGGTGCCTTGTCTCATGACCATTTGACACTGACCTGCTCCCTATGGATTGCCGGCGCTAGGGCTGCGGCGGGATCGACCAGGGTGTGGCTGTGCTTGAGGAGTCGGATGTACGGAGTGGGTGTAACGCCCCTGAGATGACGCGGAAAATGAAACAACGGCGAAGAAGAAGCAGAAGAAGAAGAGCCAAATATTTGGATTCGTTTAGCAAGTTTGTCACGCCGTCTGCTGCACTCAGCATGCTCACACTGGAAATCACTGTTGATGAATTGACAACGAATTACGAAGTAACATATTCTCATGAACATTTGAGGTGATATAACATTGGTGTTTCGTATTTTCCATGTCTTTTTAATGAAGCAACAAGCGAAATGACCCTTTCAATTCGAACCAGCTGTTATTTCCGTTGGTGGTAAAATCCTTTTTCTTTGTTTTTCACTCAAGAACTGACTCAGTGATTCATTCGACCTTTGGAGAGATGCTTGCTCTCCTCATTTATTTATTTATTTATTTATTTTTTATTTATTTATCTATTTATTTACTCGTTTCTTTGTTGTTTTTTTTTTTTTTTTAATTCATCCGTTTATTTATTTCACGTGATCACCAGATGCCTAGTTATTCGCACCTTGTCTTGCTCGCTTGTCGACCTCAATTTTTCAGTTGGTCGCGTGATGTCCTAGTTTTAGTTTTCTTTACTCTCTACATAACGGCTTGTACCTTCTTAATCTGAGCGCGACTGAATCGTCTGATAATAGCTAGTGTTTGTCGATAAGAAACAACAGTCAAGTCACGCTGTTTTTAAGGTTAGCCGTCTGCAAAAAGTCACATGAAGGATGACAGAAAGGCGTACTTACGGCGAATGCAGTTTGCATGAAGTGTAGTGAATGCAAGTGTAGTGACCATAATAAACAGGACACTGATCTCTCTCTCTCTCTCTCTCTCTCTCCTCTCTCTCTCTCTCTCTCTCTCTCTCTCTCTCTCTCTCTCTCCATCTCTCTCTCTCTCAACCCTGATAATACTGGTAATGAAGAAAGGCAACCCTGATAAGCTGATAATTATAGAGGAGTATCTTATGCTAAGCATCATATCAAGTGTTATACAAACAATATTAAGCACAGGACTGTGCAGGCTGGTTAGAAACCACTAACTTTATCTTTACAGTGTATGCTGCTATTCAGAAATGTATGAATAAGAAAGGTACAAAATTATATGTTGTTCTCGTTGATTTTAGAAAGGCTTTCGACCCTGTGCGCCTTCACAAACTTTTGGAATGTATACAAAAAAAAAAAAAAAAAAAAAAAAAAAAAGTGAAAGGGAAATTTTTGGCGTCTCTCAAAGCAATGTACAATTCATTATTGTCGTGTGTTCGATCAAACCATGAATTTTTTTTTTATGTTTGATTGCCCAATAGGAGTAAGGCAAGGATGCGTTTTGAGCCCCACATTATTTTCAATGTTTATAAACCAGTTGGCAACACATGTACAAGAAAAGGTATAACATGATGTGCAGCTGTCACCGGGTATTATGAAATTATTTATATCATTGTTCGCAGATGATCTTGTACTGTTGTTAACAACCCTCAAATCTACAGAATCAACTAGATATTTTACACACATGTTGCAACAACATGAAGTTATATGTAAACATCGGAAAAAAAACAAAAGTTATTGTATTCAGAAAAGGGGAATTCCTGGGAAGGTATGAAAAATGGTTCTATGATGGTACAAGACTAGAGGTGGTAAATAGTTATTGTTATTTAGGGGTTAATTTCACATCTATGATTAGTGCTAGAAAAGGCACAATGCATTTGGCAACAAAAGGAAAGAAAGCCGTTATTGTGCAGGGTTTTCCAAAAATTTTGGCAAATGAATTCAATACCCTTTTTAAAAAAAATTTTGATGTAAAGATTCAGCCAATACTATTATACTCATGAGAAGCGTGGGGGTTTAAATAGATTGGATCATATAGAAAAAGTACATCTAATGGCATGTAAGAGGTTTATGGTTGTTCCAAGTAGAACTCCTAATAAGATGGTATATGGAGATCTGGGAAGATATACCCTCTGTATGTTAATTCTTAAGTTGCATGTTTAAGATTCTGGTTTAAACTGTTGCATATGGATGCTGAAAGACTGCCACATGAAGCTTACATGATGTGTTTGAATTAGACGGAGCTGGCAAGAAGTGTTGGGATTCAAAGGTAAGAGAAACTTTGTGTGAACCTGGGTTCAGTATTGATTGGTTGTAACAAGGAGTTTGTGATGTAAAACAGTTTTTGAATTTGTTTAAACAAAGAATTGTCGATCTCTTCATTCAAGAGTGGAACGCAATTATCAGAGATCGGGACAGATACAGCACTTATAGAACATTTAAACCGGTTTTGAAAAAGAAAGGTACATGGATATGTGTTGCTTTCGTGTAGCCTTTTCTCAGTTAAAATTTAACGTGCTTCCGCTGAATAATAATGTGTATCGGTACAGTGAAGATAAAAATCGTTTATTTTGTGTGGGTCAAGTTGAAAATGAGCATCATTTCTTCTTTGATTGTTGCCTGTATATAGATCTTCGAGTTAAACTTCTAAGAGAATCAATAAAAAGTGCCTGTAAATGTTCTGTTGAAAACAGTAAGTATGATTCACAGGCACAATGTTTCCAGGTATGTGTTCCATGCGTTAATAAGGTTATATTTAGATGAAAATGACGGCTGATTATTACGGCTCGATAACTAATTTGATACTTAATCTTGTACTTCATGTTATATAGATCTTCATCGTTCACTCATGTAGCGTAGCTTTGTTTGCTAAGATACGTTAATTTTGAATTTCTACTACACATTTAAGAGATTGTCAAGATTGTGAAATGTGAAACTGTGGAATATATTTATCTTTTTCACCTCCTCCGCTCACCTCCCCACCCCACTCCCTCCTCATTCCTTCCTTACTCGCCCCCAGCTCCTTGACCCCCTTTCCCAGCCCGACAACTCCCATTTCCATTTGTTACCTCTATGTATTGTGGCCAAAGGCCGACATACATCAAAATTTTGAGTTCTGGGTTCTCTCTCTCTCTCTCTCTCTCTCTCCTCTCTCTCTCCTCTCTCTCTCTCTCTCTCTCTCTCTCTCTCTCTCTCTCTCTCGTGTCTCAGATTGTTCAGTTGTTCTGATTTTTTTCTCTTTTTTTTTTGTTGTTGTGTTGTTATTTTTTCCCTTTCTCTTTTTCCTTTTTTTTTTTTTTTTTTTTTCTTTTTTTTTTTTTTCCAGGTCTTTCGGTATGAATGTGTAATGATGACGTAAAATCTGTCACTCTGGTGAAAATTATCGTGACCGTTCTGTGTTTTTTTTCTTTACTTTGTGATCGTTTTTTGTTCTATTTTATATATATATATATTTTTTTTTTTCTTTTTCCTGCAAAATATGCATGACTGCGAATTGTTTTCATTGTTATCATAGGGAGGAGTAGTTTATGTGTGAATATTTCGTTTGGCAGTTCTTCTCGCCACCACAACCCAGTTCTCACAAGACTAGTTTGACCATACAATGTGTTTTTCAGTGTCAACAACTCTCTCTCTCTCTCTCTCTCTCTCTCTCTCCCTCTCTCTCTCCTCGCCTCTCTCTCTCTCTCTCTCCTCTCTCTCTCTCTCTCTCTCTCTCTCTCTCTCTCTCTCTCTCTCTCTCTCTCAGCTGAATGCAGACGGCGAGAACAAAACTCCCATATGAATAGTAGTAAAAGCGTTGATCCACGTAGACAATCTAATACTTTGCATTGTTCTTCGATTTACCTGTCAATGTATATGAACAGAAATCTGAAATTTATCATCGTAACAAGATTTAGACTTGGAATTTCGGATAGCCTTGTTCATTATTCTAGTTATAGGCAGTATATAGTAATTATGATATTATGTATCCATTATGTAAAAGCACATCTGAAAGTGTACTTCATTTGTTTCGCATTGCCCCTACCTTCAGTTTTCCTAGAAACGAGTTTCTTCCTCCCAGATCTTATAAAGAACTATCAAAATGTGTAGTCATTGTACTAATGGCATCTACCAAAGAATATGTCGGAAAGAAGTTTGCCTAGTATCAACACAAAGCCTTCAAATTCAGAACCACAATATGTTCTTAAGCCTTAAGGTTTTCCGTATTATGAATATGTTTACAATGTAATGTCCATGTTCAATCCACTCCATTCATAAGAGACCGTTGCCTATAAAAAAAAAAAAAATAAAAAAAAAACCCCTCTCTCTCTCTTCTCTCTCCTCTCTTCTCTCTCTCTCTCTCTCTGGCAATGCTGTGTACACAGCGTAAGTGTTTACACTGGGAAAGAGGGCACAAGGAGGGCACGGAAAATGGCCATAGATCGGGAGGATCAAGTAAGCCATGGACACCAGCAAGCTCTCTCTGTTTCGCATTAAAAAAAAGTCTCAAATTCTGTGCCCCTTCATGCCGTGCTCTCATGGTGACCTCAGTTTCGATGTCCTCTCCACGTCTGTGGCCCTGGTTTGGTTCCGTCGGGGCACCGGTATCGGCGGGTACATGGGGGCTCTCGTTGGACGGATATGGTGGCGCCCTCCGGAGGGAGAGCTCACTCGCGCGGGCTCCTTGACTAAGCAATTATTGTCGTCAGTAGAGGGCTTAGTAGGGTGGTGTCCTGTGTATGTTAGATCAGAACAGGCGCCACTGAGCACCACCGAAGTGACTCGGCAGCAGTGCAGTGTCTACTCCGTGGGTTTGCCTCTTGACGACTTGACATTGACTGCTCCCTGTGGATTGCCGGTGCCGGGGCTGCGGCGGGCAGACCGGGCTGTGGCTGTGGACGGGGTGTCGGAATGAGCGGCGTGGGTGCACTACCTCTGAGGTTGCGCAGACATTGTGACAGCAATTTAAAAAAACAAAAAAAAAAAAAAAAAAACCACCTCTATCTGTTTCTCTCTATCTTTGTCTGTCAGTCTCTGGTCTCTGTCTCTGTCTGCTTGTCTGTCTTGTCTGTCTGTCTGTCTCTGTGTGTGTGTGTGTGTGTGTGTGTGTGTGTGTGTGTGTGTGTGTGTGCGCGCGCGCGCGCGCGCGCGATTGAGGCCCCATCAGAAATAGCCGATGACCTAATTAAAGATTAAAGAATTAATTCTCTCTCTCTCTCTCTCTCTCTCTCTCTCTCTCTCTCTCTCTTTCTCTCTCTCTCTCACACACACACACACACACACACACACACACACACACACACACACACACACACACACACACACATTTTGTTACTGACAAGCCATAGAGAGGACTGTCAAGCACTGAAAAACACCAGAGTTGTAACAGCTCGGAAGATTTACCACCTCATTCAAATCGTAGTGGGCGGACAGTTTTGCTCGCAGTCCATCAAACGCAGGCCCAGATGCAGTTAATATTGCTGTAACAGCATTACCGGACGAAGATGTAGCGAACAGCACGGTCAGTAATTTGCTTGCGTTGGTCAAATCTTTATAAGCTGTAGGATAGGCCAGCGTACGCTTCGGTCTCCGGCAAAACAACTGGTATCATCGATTTGTTTCACTAATTGGGTTAATTCATTGTTATGCGTAGGCCTACAACGTATTTCACAGCTTTAATATGACCGACCGGATATGTGTTGAATAACTGGTTCCTGTCTGTCTGTCTGTCTGTCTGTCTGTCTGTCTGTCTCTCTCTCTCTCTCTCTCTCTCTCTAACTGGTTCTTGTCTGTCTGTCTATCTGTCTGTCTCCACGCCCCCCCCCCCCCCCCTCTCTCTCTCTCTCTCTAACTGGTTTCCTGTCTGTCTGTCTATCTGTCTGCCTGTCTGTCTTCACGCCTCTCTCTCTCTCTCTCTCTCTCTCTCTCTCTCTCTCTCTCTCTCTGTCTCTCTCTCCTTTCAGGTCTTCTAACTGTCCCTCTCTCTCAGTCATTCCTCCTTCATAGAGTCACTCTCTCTTCCTCTCATGCATCTCTCGATCTAATCTTCCTCAGTGCCCTCCTCCCTCCTCCTCTCCTCCTCTCCTTCTCCCTCCTCCCGATCCTCTCCTCTCTCTCTCTCTCTCTCCTCGTCTCTCTCTCTCTCGCGTCCCTCTCTCTCTCTCTCCTCTCTCTCTCTCTCTCGCTGGGCTAGTTTAGTAAGAAATACTTTGTGCAGAATGGGGTTTGGGGATGCATGGTTAAACCAAGGAGTAGGGTGTGAAATTTCATTTGTGTCTTTGTTCAAACAATGACTGAAAGATAAATATATGCAAGAATGGAATGGATCTGTTATGAACAAGGATATATACAGCACCTACAGGCTTTTAAAAGATCATTTGAAAGTGAACCTTATTTCCAATTTCTAGATATAAGATGTTTCCGGGACGGGATCATTAAATTAAGAACTGGTGTGTTACCAATAAATGGATCGACCTTTAGAAAAACATTCTGTGAAAATGTCAACTTTTTATGTCCTGCCTGTAAAATAACTGAAGATGAAAATCATTTTGTACATTGTTGTCCTTTGTATGATGAAATCAGATCCAAATATTTGGCCGGAATCGGACAGCGTTATGTTGATATTCTGCGTAATAGATCTATGATACCTATGCGAAAACTAGCAATGTACGTTTTCTCTATGCTCTTCGTCAGAGAAAGTTAGTCATTGAATGTATGCAAATGTAGGCAGATTGTTGAACGGCTGTTCATATGATGCATGAAGGCATTTCTCTCTCTCTCTCTCTCTCTACAAGCTGTGCCTCGAACAAGCGATAAACATACTCCCCCTGAGTAAGGATCTTGATGAATTCATCAACGCCTCATATATGTTTCAGATTTCGACAAATACTGTATTGCATTAATGCCCCCACCCCCACCCCCCCCTTTTTTTTTTTTTTTTGTTTTTTACAGCGCTAAGCAGCTGCTTCCGACTCGCAGAAATTCATCCTACCACACCCATGCATTGATCCGTACAAACATTCCTGGCTTACTTTGGACCATGTGTGTCTGGACCTCACCTCCACTGAGTCTGCAGTGGATAGGTGCAGTGAAAACATTTCAAGAAACATTGACATCAATATTTGAAGTCTCAAATGATCTGACTGTTTGATTTTTTCCGTTTGCTGTAATTGGAATAGACCGTCTGACTACCTATTCCATTTAACCGATTACATACATACAACACGCCCACTCTCTCTCTTTCCTACTCCTGTCTGTCTGTCTGTCTGTCTCTCTCTCTCTCGATTTGTGGACAGATGGTAGAGATGGGGTCATCGAAGTAGCCTGAGCACAGACTGAAACTTTCAACGACTCAGTTCTTGGCACTGAGTAATGGGCCTCTGGAATGATTTTCCACTTCAGACTTAATCATACCGCGCCTGTCTGTCACACACACACACACACACACACACACACACACACACACACACACAGAGGAGAGAGAGAGAGAGAGAGAGAGAGAGAGAGAGAGAGAGAGATTCTCTATTCCTAAGGGTAAGAGAGAGAGAGAGAGGAGGAGAGAGAGAGAGAGAGGAGAGAGAGAGAGAGGGAGAGAGAGAGAGAGAGAGAGAGAGATTCTATTCTATTCTAAGGGTAACACACCACAGAGAGAGAGAGAGAGAGAGAGAGAGAGAGAGGAGAGAGAGAGAGAGTTGGTGTTGACACAGTTTGGGGCTCAGTGGACTGCGCAATGCGGAAAAAACCAAGTTCGTTCATACAGTCCTAATAACTTTGACCTCGCCCTCTTCCACAACTGAAAGCGTGCTGTTACGTCATGGTCATTGAAGTGGAATTGAATGGAACAAAGAAGAAAAAGTCGGAGAGGGATCAAGGGTCAAAAAAAAGAAAAAAAAAATTAAAAGGGAAAGAAAGAAAGAAAGAAAGCCGCTGTGACAAATACTTTTGACGTCACTGTCGATCCCAGCGACAAATCGATATCAACGGCACGAGGGGGGCGGCATGTACTCGACCGTGCGCACGCGCAATGCCCTTTCACCCCAGAGGTCACCTAACCTAGCAGACGAGAAGCCGTTTCAAAAGTGGGGAGTGGCGAACGCCTCCACTCGATTACGATGAAATGTATCTTGTCGCCTCTGCAGATGAAGAGACGTGGCAGATGACTATGGATGGACTTGTGGATTGTATACGCTGAAATTTAAGAGTCATAAAATGGGGGAGTTTAGTGTTTAAAAAGATATCAGATGGCGACCGGTTTTCTTGTAGCAGCTTTCAGCGTTCTCAGCCTCCTCGTCAGCTCCGTTCATTGCGGTGGTGATGAAAGCGAATCGGAATCGAACAGCAACGAAACAGAGCGTTACCAGTTAGTTACCTGGGACTTCCATCATGTTGAAGTACCATACGTTATATGCTTGTGGATTCTACTGGCCAGTCTGGCAAAAATAGGTGAGAAACTTTTTTTTTTTCTTTTCATCAATGTCTGTGGCGTCTTGTCCAGGCTTGAGGCTAGTCTCTACACACAAAGAACAGCGGATGGTCGTGCACAGCTGACTAGAAAAGGAACACTTCCGTCAGTCGAACCGATCAGTTTTAAGATAAAATCAAATCGAATGTTTTACTTCACGCATTTCTTAACAGCACATAAAAGCCGAGAAACCGAACGATTCTTGCAATATTTTACACGGTCGTGCCAAATCGTTCCTTTCGAACAAAGAGCTCGCGCAGCAAGCGGTCCTGAAGCTCGTAGCGCTGGGATAGACAAAGAAGTTCATGGCTTGGTCGAGTGGTGTGCACTGAGTTTCAGAGGGCACTGAGTTCAGTGCGACTCAGAAAAACGGAGGGGGGGGGGGGGGGGGGGGGGGGGGGGGGGGGGGGGGGGGGGGGGGGGGGGGACCTTTGGTGTCTGGTATGTGTGCGTTTGAAATTATCTGAAACGTGACTAAGTAGAACACTAGAGCAGATTCAGTGGTGATTCAGTGATGCGTCAGAAGCGGTTGGTGCACACCTAAAGGAGATTTTTAAAGTTTTGAAACTGCTGGTTTGGGTTTGTCCATTGGATGATCGAGATAGGGTTCATACAAGTCCTTGAAAGTCCTTTGAAGTCCCTGAATTTTGTAGACTCATTTACAAGGTCAGTAAAAAAAGCTGTTGAAATTTGGCTTTTTATTTTAGTGCTTACAAAAATACTTGTTTGAAAGTGCTGGAAAAATTACGAGTTTAACAAAAGCAACATATATCACGGTTTGAAAAAAAATCACAAAATTATTCATTAATAACAATAATGATGTAACAATATAATATATATATATATATATATATGTGTGGTTGTGTGTGTGTGTGTGTGTGTGAGCACAAAATCCAAAGTCATTTGTTTCTGACAAAAGTCTCCATTATCCTCATTTGCCGTCAACCAGATTCTGCAGAAAGGCTATTTTCAGCATTACAGTCTTTGAATGTTACAAACAAGCCCCAGAAAATGCTTTAAAACAGTCCTCAATTTCTTTTCCTTTTCTTTTTAAAGCCTGCAATGGACCCTGCAAAAGGGTATAGAATAGTCATGACTGTCAGGACACCTCTGGAAGAACTGTGACCACGTACAAAAAACAGACTAGACCTGAACTCTCTTTAGATTAGGCGTATTATCCTGGAATTAAAATCAGGTTAAAAATATGTCATGAGAACCTACCTCTCTCTCTCTCTGAGTCTCTCTCTCTCACTCTCTCTCTTATTAAAAAAAAAAAAATTATGTTGTATGGTTTAGTAGCTGGTCATGCTTAGTTAGTTGAGTTACTCTTAGTCCTCGGTGGGGCACGGGCCGGATGCTAAAGAAGCTTGGCGTCTAGCGAGAAGCAGGTATATAATGCTTATATTATTATTATATTTGCCCCTTGAAAAATAAAGATTATCATTGTCATCATCATCATCATCATCATCATCTCATCATCTCTCTCTCTCTCTCTCTCTCTCTCTAGGGAAGATGCACAAGGGTTGACAGGAGTGGTGACAGGCAGTTCGGGGGTAAGGGGGTGGATAGGAAGCAGATTATTCAGATGACTTTTTATATAAATTATCTTGCTCTGTTATAATGTTAGACTAAGTCACCGACCAAGATACTCGTACAGGTTGTCATGGCGGGGATGTTTAGAGAGAGGGCATGGGGGCAAGGTTAAAAACTGACAAATGACAGATCTTTATTACAAAAATCATGTTTTGTTTATCTTTTTTTTTTTTTTTTTTTTTGGTAAAAAGTATTGAAACAAATGTAGAATTACTGAGCAGCCAAATGAATCAAGAGATGCAACATGTTTTGACCTATTAGGTATTCTTCAGACAGGACAAACAACAGTCAAAACAATGGGAAAAAGGACAGTCACTTGTCTCTATGGTCTGGGTGAAAATGTGGTGTGGGTAAAAAAACTGAAACTGTGAAATGCAACAGACAGAAAAAGGAGAAATGGGAGGGGACGAGATACAGATGAAAATTATATTAGTAACAGTGATGATGTTGATGTGATAATGATAATGATAATGATGATGATAATAATAATATAAGGTAATCATTATTGTTTTATTTCATTTCAGTCTATTTTTTAATTTTAATTATTTGCACTTTCTTCACTTTTACTACTGGTAGTGGTACTTCTTATTTAAAAAAGGGGATGCAGTACAAGTTTTTGCTGTATTGTTTAGATATTGTTTTATTTCGAATAAAGAACTAATATATTTATTAGCAAAAACACAATGATGATGCTGCCCTCTAACTCTGATTGTATTTTCGTAACATGTTTTTCACAAGATGGTTTTCTCACCAAGTCACTGTCAGTGTGACATTTGGAAGGAAAAACATTATCACCAAAGAACAGCACTGTCCATAATTTCTTCTTCCTTAATTCTGCCTGTGTCA
>JADBJO010010686.1:97500-101794 GCA_016801955.1 Conus betulinus | reverse complement strand
ACAAATTTGTTTCGAGCACACAGCTCTCTTCAGGATGATTTTTGGGTCGCCTACCGCCGATGTTATATAGCTTGTAGGGCCCAGTGTCACGTTGTTTACTATTTCTACTTTAGTATTTAGAGTTGCTAAGTGTGGTTTACATAGTATTAAATCATTTTTCTGTTGAACATAGGTTGCATCTTTTTGAAATATTATTGTACGGTGATGCCCTTTTCATGATTTTCCAAGATATATATAGTTCATTTTTTGTATCTTTAAGTCTCCAAATGTATTTGCTCAGTTCTCTGTTTGGTTTTTGTATTTTTCTTTATTGAATGACTGTTTTATGTTTGCATATCTAGTTTTGAAGTGGTTTTCAGTAATCCCTATATATGTTTCTTTTTCATTTTCTGATGTCACAGTGGCTTGGTATACAATGTTATTATAGAGGCATTTGTTGCTTAAGGGACGCTGTTCTTTTTTTTAGTGCAGTTGCAAGATTTCCTTTCTTTCCCCTTCTTTACTGTGTTGCTTTTCATTTTGTTGGATGAATCAATTGTGTTTTTAAGGTTAGGCATGCATGAATATGATAGTTTGATGGTGTTTTTGTTGAATATTTTGGACAGTTTGTGTTCTTTTGGGAATGATGTTGTCAGAATCAAAAAAAAAATCTTTCCCTATGTTTGTTTTTACTCCTCCATCATATCGAGGGTTCTACCATGTGATTTTCCTTTTCCTGTTTTCTTGTTTTTGTTCATGTTGTTATCTGGGCTGTAGTGTAGTTTGTAGTTGTAACCACTTTCTTTCAACGCCTCTTGGTATTCTGCTGCTGCGTTGTTGAATACTCTTTCGTTACATGACAAATTAGATAATCTCTTGTTTATGCCATTGGGTTTAGTTTTTAGTATGGATGGTGGGTGGTTACTTTTGATGTTTACATGGTGGATGTATCATTAGGTTTCTTGTATGGTTTATATATGTGGTTGTTGAGGTCAAGCGTTATGTCTAAGTAGTTCACTACCTTTTTATTTGCTTCGATGGTGATTTTTAGGTTTTGATTTTGGAAGATTTTGCACAGTTTTTTTTTCTTGTTTTCGATGGTTCTTGGATTGTTGGTTAGTGCAGCGAGGCCGTCATCTCTGTATAGTCTGACTTGCTTTCTGAGTTGTTTCTGGATGTTGGATAGCATGAACAGTCCGACCAGTTCGCATGTTTCGGCACCGTCGCACGATCCCATGGTCACATCAAAGGTTGAGTTTTTGTTCGTTTTCTTGATCCTGGTTTCATTTTTGCTATGGAGTAAAGTTTTCGTGGTGTGAAGAATGATTTCCATTTCTGACCCTGTTATGTCTGTGCGTCTTTATACACCTTTTCTATCATGCAAAAACTTTCCCCCATTCCCCAAGTGCCCAAAAATGTCACAGACTAGGCCCCAGTGCATTATCCCCCCATACCCCCTGACCCTCACACACCTACATACACAAACACACACTCTTCACACACACACACACACACACACACACACACACCACTTACACACACCACACACACACACACACACACACACACACACACACACACACACACACACACACACACACACACACACACCACACACACACACACACACACATTCAACCCTCCACTCCCACACCTGCTAGGACATACACATACATCCCCAGACACATACATACACACCCACACACTCCCACATAACCACCTCGTCCAATCCATCAAACACTCACATGCGCCCCACCAACACACACACACACACACACACACACACACACACACACACACACACACACACACACACGCACACACGACACGACACACATACACACACACACACACACACACACAAAAACAAAACCGTGAACGTGTACACCTACCCCCACACACACACACACACACACACACACACACACACACAATCAAAGATGCATACACACGTGCACGCACGCACACACACACACACACACACACACACACACACACACACACACACACACGCGCGCGCGCGCGCGCGCGCGCGCGCGCACATACAAACTTATTAAGCACTACTACTGGAATTGGATCCTGTTACGGAGTATTGAACAGATGTCCAGTCTGGTGTTCAGACTGGCAAAGACCGTCCCGATATTAGTCATCCACCATGTTTCTTTCCTACCGAGTAATCTTTCGTCCTCTACACAGTCTATGGCAAATATTTCGACGTCTGAGTGTAGGTCTTCAGATGGGTGCTTCAAAGTATTCATGTGGGGGCCACTTGGCATTTTTCGTCTTGTTTAATTTGATATCCGATTTGTGTGACCAGTCCATCTCTGCTTGAGATTTCTGGTAGAACCAACATACCAGGCGTATTGATGGATCTTACACCGGACGATGTACACAGTGCTGGGGATTGTGCGGCCCAGTGTTTTCCTAATCTCCCATCTTCTTTTGTCCCATAGGGATATGAATCTCTCGATGTCTATGGCATGGGCACAAGTGTCGCATCGCTTTGCTTTGACACTTGAAAAAGCCTGGTTTCAACTTTGGTCCATGTTGAACAAAACGGCGGGGAATTGTGGGTTTGTATATTTGCCCCAGGTTTCACCTGCGTCTGTCAGCTGCGATCAAAGTTTTGGGTGGGAATATTTTCCTGTTTTCTCTATCTACGTAGAGCAGGTGGAGATTCTCCCTTACGATTTTTGACTTGGGAGGGTACCACGGGTCATACGTTGTCACCCAGGCATGTTTTTTTTTTTTTTTTGCCCTTGCTCTTCCTCGGCTTAAAAAGTGCTTCGCTGCGATTCACCTGAGCCCCTCTGGTTAGTTCTCTTTTGGCTTTTTTTTCGGTCCCATCCAGACAGCTCAAAATAGCTGGTATATTCCTCTATGCGTTTTTATCCAATGTCAGGTATCACTACACAGCATTCGCAGTCTGGTCCCCACGCTAGAGATAAGTCCTTTAAAGACTGATGGGGCATGGCAGCTATCTGGGGGGAGGGTAAGAGTGACAGTGTTTGCTATAGACGTCTGTGTGAATCCTCCCATTTACAATCCTTAGCTGAATATCCAGGTTGTCAACCTCCGTGCCTGTCTTTTGATGGTCCATTTGATGGGGGGGGGGGGGGGGGGGGGGGGGGGGGTGGAGGTCCTGGAGAAAGGCTTCGAAATTTGTTGAGTCTGCAGTGTTGGGAAGTATCGTTATTCCGTCATCCCGGAACCGGCTCCAGTCTAATTGCCTCTTCTGGTCATCAGTGGGGCTGAGACCAGGTCAGAGAGGAGCGGAATAGGGCAGGTCTCCACGAGTTTCTGGTCCAACTTACCCATGAACACATCAACGAAATCACAGGCATGAGGTGGTCCCATGGCTATGCCATGGTTAGGTCTAGCATAGATGGTGCCACTCCCATCGGTGTGTTGGCTGACATTGTTATCCAGTGACAGAGAAAGAGCTTCCATGACGCAGTTCGTGGGAACTCCCAGGAGAGTGGGGTGTTTCAATAGGAGCTCTTTTGTGGCAGGGATGCCCATGTCGTTGTTGACGTTGGGGTACAAAGACACTACGTCACAAACAGTAAAGCAGGCAGAGTCAGGGAGAGGGGCTAGAGTTGTGTTGATCTTGTCAACCTTTTGAAGGATTTCCTTTTATCCATTACTTGGTAGGGTAGATGTTGGGTGAGGTGGCTGATGCACAGCTGCACAAATTTGGAGATAGGTTGAATTGGGGTGCCGCAGCCTGTCAGTAGCAGTCTGGTTGGTAGGGCTTAGCTTTATGGGTTTTTATGAGAGGCTTGCATTTTCCTGGGCGACTTGTCGAGATATTGGTGATGTAGTGGGTCATTTCCTCATTAATGCCTCCATTTTTCAGCCATTTTTTTTCCGCCCAGTGCTTGATTTTGTTGACAGTTCCTGGAGTGGGGTCTTTAGGGAGGATGTCGTAGTAGCCAGGGTCCCTCAGGGTTTGGGTGATTGTGTCATCATCCTTTTCGATTAATGTGATCACTGTATTGCCTGTCTTGTCTGCATAGCGGCATGCACAGCCTTTTGTCAGTGGCAGGTTCCTTAGTTCTCCAAGGGCTTTTCTTTGCCCGTGTGTCAGATTGTCTCTGATTTTCCTTCGCTTTTGGTCGAGGAATGGTCGAGGAAGCATTGTCCTTGACACTGCTTTGATGAAGGATTCCAGGGCAACATTGTTCCTTGGAGCACTACTCGTTGTGGGTAGTACTCGTACCAGGGCATTTTAGTGAAGGTTTCCTCTTTTTCTATGTGGTCGTCCGTCTTGGATTTTTTCTTCCTTTGGTAGTGGAAAAAGTGCCAACGGAGG
>JADBJO010010686.1:80000-92500 GCA_016801955.1 Conus betulinus | reverse complement strand
GCATCAATGGTTCTGCAACACACACACACACACACACACACACACACACACACACACACACTCACACACCGCTTCCCAGCAGAATTCGTAGTACACAGCTAAAAAAAAACTGCTTCTTCTCAAAACGCAAAAATCTAAGGATTTCTCCTTGAGTTAAACTAGTTTTTTTTTTTTTTTTTTTTTTTTTTTTTTAATAGTCGTTCCCCATTGATGTCAGCTCATAGACACTACATGCATGTGCACGCACCTTTGACTGTCTGTCTGTCTGCCTCTCTCTATTCTGTATCTCACCCCCCTCCTCCCTCTATCTCTATCTCTGTGTGTGTGTGTGTGATGTAAAAGAGAAAGAAATCATTCGCCTGTGCTTAGTTAGGCGACGTCAAGTGATGTGAGGTGAGTGTTGGCGCGCATTGCTAAGCCAAGCCAGGTCAGTCTGACGCCGATGTTGAGCAACACGTGCTTCACGCTGCAAGTAGCTTCAGACCAGACACTGACAGACTAATTTGGAACAGGGGAAGTCTCTACGATCTGTGGTGTACTGTCTGTTGGGTTGCATGATCATGTGAATGTAGTGCGTGTGTGTGTGTGTGTGTGTATGTGTGAGGAGGACACGAGGTAAGTCTGAGCTTTTTCCTACCTTTTTTTTTCTTGAGGACGAATTTTTCATTGACGCTTCACTTCATTAGTATGTTTACTACATAAGGCAACATCATATTGCAATCTACTCTCTAGCATTCATGTTTTGTTTTTTCAAAACTCTGATATATACTGAATCTTTGTTGTATTTAGCCTGGTTTAATTCATCGTTCTCTCAAATCTAAAAGGAAAGCAACTGAGGTTATGCACAGGAATTTCCCCTATCGCCACTGAGCATCACAGAGAGAAGGGTCCCCTGAGGGGAATAAGAAAGTGAACAAACGATCCTCTGAGGATGAAGATAGTTACCAAAGCAGGATGAAAAATTTTGAGAAAAATTAGAAAAGAAAGATTCAGCACACTGATTACCACGCTTTCCTGCTTTGAAGATAAACTTGGTGCTGCCCTAAATGCAGAAATCAACCAAGGGAAAGGTCAGAACAAGAAATATAGATACCCACCCAGAGGTGGCAGTCGCTTGCGAAAAACGCCACTCGCATGCTGACTCCTTGAGCAGGTGAATGGTTCAGATTCATATAGGAATAGTTCCAAACACAGCTCACCTGAACTAAAAAAGGAATAGCAAAGAAAGTTCTAGTTCCGAGAAAGAGTTGGCTGATAAGGATGGTATCATTTCAATAACATTTCCTGATGAGGACATGTAGAAAAATATTGAAAATGAGTTTTAGGAAAAGAACAAATGGTAGAAGAGGTATGGTCCTCCTTTGCAAGAGGTGACAAACAAATATCTGAATAAAAGACACAGTGACATCAAAGTTAAAGAAAAGCTTGACAAAATCAAAAGACCTGAAAACGTTGACAATTTACAAGTCCCTGCTGTAAACACACAAGTATGAAAGAACATTCCAGCCTCTGCTTAAGAAAGTAGATCTGAAATAGGCTCAGATTCAAAGAGCCATTGTCAAAGCTGCTACTACCATTGTCAGCAGCACTCAGTTTGCGCTCCATGCTGATAGCAATGGCAAAAGTACAGCAGACAAACAACTAAAGAAAGCCATCTCTGACATGCACTCTGATGCATTTTTTTTCTGCTTGGCCATGCCTCTTTAGACTTATACCAAGAGGCACACACGTTTTTTTTGCCTGTTCCTTGGCAAGGAGTTTACTGCACTATGCACTGATTTTGTGCCTGTTACAAGCCAGTTAATTAGGCGTGACCTTGCTGGCTCGCTGAAAGAGGTCAGACAAATGGAAATGATAGGTTCAGCTGTGACTGGAACGAGTGGGTGTGGACACACAAGCACTAAAGGCCAGCATCTGAGAGGTGTGGTTATGTAGGCCAGACTAATTGGCGCCAAAGAGGGTGCCACACAGGAAGCCCTGCTATGGCAGCCAGTAAGTGACAGGCATGCTCCCCCATCTGCCCTGTTCTCAGACAGAGAAGCTGAGGTTTCTTCTTTTCAATTGGCAGAATAAAACAAGTCAGTGAAAACTGGAAAAGGCTGACAAACGATCTCGACGACTGTTCTCTACACACACCTACACAACACGAACATAGATAGCCAGGCAACAAGTTAACTTTCTACTTTTATTTGTATAGATTCCAAAGAAGATTTTTAAACAGATGCTAACTACAATCACTCTTTAAAAGACCAAGTTTATTTAAAACCCTACCAACAAAAATATAGGAATAAACAATGGAACAGGAATTCAGGGATTCAGGAGGAAGAAAAACACAAATGGGAATCAATGCCAAATAATCAGTAGATAATTACGAAAGGGAGGTGGCAGTAAACTGTAAAAAGGGCCAAGCATATATCAAGCAATGAGACATGAACAATAACAGAATATAAAAAAAATGCGTTTTTCTTTTTTTTTTTAAACACTAGGTATTCACAACAACCAACATTCTTTTCTTTAAAAGAAAATGGTTCAGGACAGTCATTTACACACTCACTCATTCAGGAGAAAAGAACCGTAAGAATGCTGAAGAAGCAACAAAATCCCCTAGTAAAGATAGAAAGAGAAATAATCACGAAGAAAGATTAATGAAGGTAATGAAACCAAACCCCACAATGGAAGGAAGAACTAGGCCCTCGTATCCCCAGAAACTATACAAAAGAAGGTATCCTGTTATGCTGGAGATGGGAAAGAACTTAGACACAGTCATACAACAAAACAATACAGCACAACTGAATTGCTCAACAGAAAGTCTGTCAGTGTTACCTATCCTTAATAACTGGGGCAAGCTATAGGGGCACAAAGAGAAATCCTACCACTAAGACAATTTTTGAATTTAATAGCCAAAAGAAAGTTAAAACTACGGGCTCACCAGATGTTACAAGATGGAGTCACCAGATGTTACAGATGGTGTGTGGTGCGTGTTTTACTGTCTGACTCTCACTTGAAGACGTTTGGATGCGTGTACGACTTTTCTCTACACACACCAACACAACACGAACATAGATAGCCAGGCTACAAGTTAACTTTCTACTTTTTTGCTTTAGCTGCCTAAATCATCAAATAAAAAAAACAAGTGCATAATACATATAAGGACAATCAGGTATATCAATTAGTTTACGCCACAACCAGAGGGCGCACAATGACACTAGATGCTATAATGTCACATCAAACCAAGCTGGCACCTACAGTAGTGTCATCACAAACAGTCAAATCAAAAACAAGTGCATAATGCATACAAGGACAATCACGTATATCAATTCGTTTACGCCACAAACCAGAGGGGCGCACAATGACACTAGATGCTCTGTCACATCAAACCAAGCTGGCACCTACAGTAGTGTCACTGCAAACAGTCCATCTGCTTGGCCACATCTGACCCTAGTCACACAGTCCTCACACAGTTTAAAAAACCACTCACAGGCACAGTTTGTGGAGTCTTCAGGGACTCCCACACAACAGAAGAACACACGTCGACTTGATGGAAAACGAAGCTGCTAACGGGTGTAGTTCGTGGAGTCCTTCCAAGGACTCCCACACAACGAAAAACAAGTCGTCGTCCCGACAAACACCTGAAGCCCTGACACGCTAGCTCGTTGCTGACCTCACGGACAGCCTCTCCATTGGTTCTGTACCCACANTATCAGGCTGACGTAAGCACTGCTGCGGGGTGACGGGGCGGTGAGGGGTCAGGTGGGCCACCTTGAAGCGCCCGTGCTCGTGACATCCACCTCCAGCTTGCCATTGGTGATGATGACGCGGCGGTCCCCGGCGAAGAAGCAGTGCGGCCCGCGGGACACACGGCACGACCAGTCCCGCTCGATCTCGATGTCGATGAAGCGGTTGCCCAAACGCGTCATGCCGAAAGAGGGAGACAACCGGATGAACTTGGCGCCAGTCACCACCGTGACGTCACCGCCTCCTGTCTGTGTCACTTTGACACCGTTGATCCGTACGATGACGCCTCCTTGGGCAGATTAGCGTACTCTGCCTGCCTTGGACGCCACTTCCAGGCAGTGCGGCACCAGGCTTTCGCCGTAGCCTTCAGAGGAAAAGAGCAGATTGACCGACTGGTCTTTGAAAATGTCCGAGAACTTGACGTGCGTGGCCGGCTGAATGTCGTAGGCATCAAATCGGTAGCGGCTGTGTCCGATGGCGAAGGCGACGTCATCGTGACCCATGTGCACGCGCACGGCGTCCGTGGCGATGTCGGTGGTAGTGCCTTGCTGGATGACCTTGAGGGCGGGGTGGTACAGGCAGGCGGAGGTGCCGCGGCTGTCGGTGGCCACTGCCATCATGTGCTGGTGGCTGACCACGCGGATAGTGCGGTCCACCGTCATCTCCACTGACATGTCGTGTCGCAGCAGCACGGAGATGAGGCCGGCGTTGGACACGTAGATGGACGGGTAGACAAAGTTGTAGGCGTCGGTCTGCTGTCCGCTGGCCCCGAGATCGGCCTGGCTTTGACTGCTGCTCGTGCTGACCGCCTCCCCGGACTGCGGGTCCTCCATCTTGCCAGCGTAACTGACGGTAAAGCCGTTCGCAATCGGCACTTGGCAGCCACTCTCGTCGGTGTAGGCGGAGAGTAGGAGGCGGCGGTGGTGACGGGGCCACTGACGTAGGTCACGGTGTTTCCGCTGACGTTGTAGACAGGGACAGGCTGGGACATGGAGGCCAGGGCGATAGAGTCGTACACGGCAGATGTCGGCAACTGATCTCTGCTGACGTCTTCATCGTTGAGGGACTCTGAAGCCATCTCATCGGGCTCTGAGATGCGCGGACGATAATGCGACTGGATGTAGGTGATGTCATTGGCGGGATCCAGGTTCTCAGACTCCTTGGTGTCCTTGCTTTCCCTGTAGTCCCTGACTTTCTTGATGGGGCTTGTGTCGTCGTCAATGGAAGGCACCGCGCCCTTGTGGGAAGACAGGCTGGAGTGGGAATCGTTGTCAGCTGACAGGGGGGTGGAGGAACAACGACAGATCACTTCAAAGTCGTCATCACTCGTGGTGTCAACTCCATTGGACGTATCCTGAGATTTATCCCTCTCCACCGTCACTTCCATTTCCAGTTCATTCTCTTTGGTTTCGTTACCTGATATCGACGTGTCTTGTATCGATTCATCAGTAACCGTGTCTTCATCTTCAGAAGGTGCTGTGTGATTATTACGGTTGGAATCTGAAACGGTTTTCGCTCCTTTAACACCTGCTTGAACGAAGATTCTTCATCCTTGGTTTTTTGGTTTGACAGTCCTCCGCGGGAGATGCCAGCTGATCACACGTGGATGCTATGCAAGCCTCACTGCGATTCGTGTTCTGGTTGTCTTGTTCACGATCTGAAAGCTCGTCCATCGTTGAAGCGTCCATAGCGTTGAATGACACGTTTGCTGTCGACACGCCGTTATCGCTCACAGAAGAAAGCTTGCTGTTTCATGCGCAAAGTTTACTTACGTCATTGATATCACCAGGGAATGTTGTCATATGTTTCTGACGTCATGCGCTTACAATTGTTCTTCCTTCTAATAATCAAGCGTTCGGATCACTTGATGTGTAAAGAAAGAAAGAATATGATTCTATGATATTTCATTTTATTCCCTCTTTTTGGACATATAATTTTGGCTCCTTCTTCATTATTTTTTTCCTTCTTTATGTACTTTTGGCTTCTTTTTCCTGTGTTTTTCCTTCTTTATGCACTTTTTTGGCTCCTTCTTCCATTATTTTTCTTTCTTTCCAGTGCAGCGAACAATCGTCTCAACAGCACATTTAAGTCAGATGGAAAAAAGACACCGTCTTAGCAAAAATGTTTACCATTGCGTATTAAAGAAAGTCAGGAATAAGTTTGATGTACTATTTACTAGAATCGGACTCTTTAATAAACAGAAATCAAAACTTAAATTATCAGGAAACGAAAATCTCGGTACATCAAGACAAAACTATTGGATTATTCTGTGTTTGAACTAAGTTAATAAGAAAATACGGAACAAGAAAGGGGCTTAATTTTGATATTGGAAGCTGGTCCATATTTTCCACAAATGCAGAATACTGTTTAACTATCGCTGACCGGTAGGAACAACATAAATTGCAAAAGCGTCGGATTATGGAATCTCTGCTGCATAAAAAAAAAAAAAAAAAAGAGAAAAAATGAAATAATTAAGAACTCTGAAAAAAAAAAAAAAAAAAAAAAAGCTAACAATTAAACTACTTTTTTTTCTTTTCTGTGTGTGTGTGTGTGTGTGTGTGTGTGTGTGTGTGGTGGTGGGGGGGGGGGGGGGGGGGGGGGGGGGGGGGGGGGGGGGGGGGGGGGGGGGGAGATGGGCAGGTTGTGTACATAAGCGCACGGTGTGTGTGTGTGTGTGTGTGTGTGTGTGTGTGTGTGAGCGCGCGTGTGTGCGTGCGTGTGGTGTGTGATAACAGGAAGGACAGACAGATACCGGAGGACAGAGGGATAAGAGGAGGACAGGACAAAGAGATGGCAGGAACGACAGACAGATAACAGAAGGACTGACCGATTACAGAATGACAGATAGGTAACCGGGAAGGACTGACAGATAGCAGGAAGGACAACAGGGCAGACAGATAACAGGAAGGACAGAGAGATAACAGGAAGGACAGAGAGATAACAGGAAGAGTAGACAGAGAACCAAAAAACCAAATAACCAATGAATAGGGTTACAATACTAGATTATTATTTAGCATGGATAATTTTATCGAAAGGAGAGAGAGCAGCTGAGAGAGAATAGTCATGGGAGGGAGGTGTGGGGGGAGGGAGGAGAAGTACACAAATATACTGAGGTCTATAAAGGGTACTTCATGTGGGGATGGGGGTGGGGGGAGGAGAAGTACACAAATATACTGAGGTCTATAAAGGGTACTACATGTGGGGATGGGGGTGGGGGGGGAGGAGAAGTACACAAATATACTGAGGTCTATAAAGGGTACTACATGTGGGGATGGGGGTGGGGGGAGGAGAAGTACCCAAATATACCGCGGTCTGGAAAGGGAAATACATGAAGGGACGGGGGGGAGGAGGAGGAGAAATACACAAATATACTGTGGTCTGTAAAGGGAAATACATGGGAGGAGAGGGGGGGGGGGGGGAAGTATACAAATATACTGTGGTCTGGAAAGGGAAATACATGGGGGGAGGGGGGGGGGGGGGGGGGGGGGGGGGAGGAAAAAGTACACAAATATACTGCGGTCTGGAAAGGGAAATACATGGGGAGGGGGGGGGGGGGGGGAGAGAGAAGAAGAAGACACAAATATACTGCGGTCTGGAAAGAGAAATACATGGGGGGGGGGGGGGGGGGGGGAGGGAGAAGTACACAAATATACTGCGATCTGGAATGGGAAATACATGGGGGGGGGGGGGGGGGGGGGGAGAAGAAAGAAGCACACAAATACACTGCAGTCTGGAAAGAGAAATACATGGGGGGGGGGGGGGGGGGGGGGGGGGGGAGGGAGAAGTACACAAATATACTGCGATCTGGAATGGGAAATACATGGGGGGGGGGGGGGGGGGGGGGGGGAGAAGAAGAAGCACACAAATACACTGCAGTCTGGAAAGGGAAATACATGGAGGGGGGGGGGGGGGGGGGGGGGGTTGAGAAGAAATACACAAATTACTGCGGTCTGTAAAGGGAAAATACATGGGGGGAGGAGGAGGGAGGAGAGAAGTACGCAAATATACTGCGGTCTGGGGAAAGGGAAATACATAGGGAATGGGAGGGGGGGGGGGGGGGGGGGGAGGAGAAGTACACACATATACTGCGGTCTGGAAAGGGAAATACATAGGGAATGGGAGGGGGGGGGGGGGGAGAGGAGAAGTACACACATATACTGCGGTCTGGAAAGGGAAATACATGGGGAATGGGGTGGGGGGGGGGGGGGGAGGAGAAAAGTACACAAATATACTGCGGTCTGGAAAGGGAAATGCATTGGGGCGGGGTGGGGGGTGGGGGTGGGTGGGAGGAAAGGAGAAGAAGTACTCAAATATACTGCGGTCTAGAAAGGGAAATACATGGGGAATGGGGGGGGGGGGGGGGGGGGGGAGGAGAAGTACACAAATATACTGCGGTCTGGAATGGGAAATACATGGGGAAGGGGGGGGGGGGGGGGAGAAGAAGTACACAAATATACTGCGGTCTGGAATGGGAAATACATGGGGAATGGGGGGGGGGGGGGGAGGAAGAAGTACACAAAAAATATACTGCGGTCTGGAATGGGAAATACATGGGGAATGGGGGGGGGGGGGGGGGGAGGAGAAGTACACAAATATACTGCGGTCTGGAAGGGGAAATACATGGGGAATGGGGGGGGGGTGGGTGGGGGGGGGGGTGGGGGGGAGAAGAAGTACACAAATATACTGCGGTCTGGAACGGGAAATACATGGGGCGGGGGGCGGGGGGGGGGGGGGGGGGGGGGGGGGCAGGAAGGAGAAGAAGTACACAAATATACTGCGGTCTGGAAAAGAAAACACATGGGAGGAGGGGGAGGGAGAAGTACAAAAATATTGCGGTCTGGAAGGGGAAAAGGGAAATACATGGGGGTAGGGGGGGGGGGGGAGGAGAAGAAGTACACAAATATATTGCGGTCTGGAAAGGAAAATACATGGGAGGAGGGGGGGAGGGAGAAGTACACAAATATATTGCGGTCTGGAAAGGGAAATACATGGGGGTAGGGGGGGGGGGGGGGAGGAGAAGTACACAAATATATTGCGGTCTGGAAAGGGAAATACACATGGGGGGAGGTAGAAGTACACAAATATACTGCGGTCTGGAAAGGGAAATACATGGGGGGGGGGGGGGGGGGGGGGGGGGGGGGGGGAGGAGAAGTAGTACAAATATACTGCGGTCTGGAAAGATAAATACATGGGGGAGGGGGGAGGGGGAGGAGAAGAACACAAATATACTGCGGTCCGGAAAGATAAATACATGGGGGGGGGGGGGGGGGGGGGGGGGGGAGAGAGTGTGTTAGACAAGAGCAAGAATCTGAAAGGATTAGACAACACAGACAGAACGAGACAGGCTGTAAGTTCTACCAAGAGGCAGGGCTACGGGTCAGATCAACAATGTTCCTATCTTCCTACCTCCTGCATGCTTTACTTCGCCGCGCCATGACAGAAGAAGAGTGGAATGGACGGACATAACTGGGCGAAGAAGCCAAGGTGAGATCCTCACAACTTACAGTCCTGAACAACACTTTCTTCCCGGATGGCTGTCCCTCTGTTCTTAGAGAGAGAGAGAGAGAGAGAGAGAGAGAGAGAGAGAGAGAGGAGAGAGAGAGAGAGAGGAGAGAGAGAGAGAGAGAGAGAGAGAGAGAGAGAGAGAGAGAGAGAGAGAGAGAGAGAGAGAGAGAGAACGAACGAACGAACGACGAACGAACGAACGAACGAAATTTTATTTTACCAGGGTAATGAGATAAGCAAATTGCGCGTGCTTTTTTTTTCCACCCAAGCCCTGGGGAAAAAAAAAAAAAAAGCACATGGACAACACACAAGTCAATATGACAACAAAGAGGAAAAAGTGAATACACTAGTCAACTTGCAAACTGTAAGAACTAACAGACTAATGCTACAAGCAGCCATATGCGCTAAGCACCCATATGCGCATGCGCGCGCGCGCTCTCACACACACACACACACAACACACACACACACACACACACACACACACACACACACACACACACACATGAAGGAATTGATCTAATGACAACAACATCAACAAACTGTACAGTACTGTTTAAACATAACAATGGTCACAGTGGAGAGAGAGAGAGAGAGAGAGAGAGAGAGAGAGAGAGAGAGAGAGAGAGAGAGAGAGAGGAGAGAGAGAGAGAGAGAGAGAGAGAGAGAGAGAGAGAGAGATTTTATTGTCATTACCAAAGAGGTCTTTTGAAAAGTGTGTGTGTGTGTGTGTGGTGTGTGTGTGTGTGTGTGTGTGTGTGTGTTTACAAATGCAAACACGGAAGGGGAGAGACAATCAAGGGAAACAGGGATCTCGCGCCAGAATGTTGATCACGAGATTACACGAGGACACCATGAATATGCGAGATGGGTTGCATCCGCTGGATGAGTATGAAGACAAATTCACGATTCATGAATTACAAGACATAAGCGGCAACAACACACAAAAAAAGAGAAAAGAAACAAGCAAAACAAAACAACATAACAATAACAATAACAACAACCACCAACCAACGAACAAACAACAAGAAAGAAACCAAAAAACAACAACAACAAAAACAACAACACACACCACTCACACACACACGCACACACACACACACATGCAACCCCCTCCCCCCCCCCCTTTCCACACACACACACACACACACACACACACACACACACACACACACACACACACACACACACACACACAGAGAAATGACGAACAACAGTTACTAACTACGTGAGATTTAGATTTCCTGAAAACGTGACTTGATAAACTTTCAGGGGTGAGGAAGAAGAGGCTGACAGAGGCCAGAAGGACAACATGAGGGAGAGATAACAGACTTGTCAGTAGTGGGGGTGGGGGGGGGGGGGGGGGGGGGGGGGGTGAGGAAGATAATACAGACAGAAGACAACATGAAGGGGAGGACAGACCTGTCCATTGTGGGGGTAAGGAAGAAGAGACAGACAGAGGACAACATGAAGGGGAGGACAGACCTGTCTATTGTGGGGGTAAGGAAGAAAGAGACAGACAGAGGACAACATGAAGGGGAGGACAGACCTGTCCATTGTGGGGGTAAGGAAGAAGAGACAGACAGAGGACAACATGAAGGGGAGGACAGACCTGTCCATTGTGGGGGTAAGGAAGAAGGGACAGACAGAAGGACAACATGAGGGAGAGGACAGACCTGTCCATTGTGAGGGTAAGGAAGAAGAGACAGACAGAGGACAACATGAGGGACAGGACAGACCCTGTCCATTGTGGGGGTAAGGAAGAAGGGACAGACAGAAGGACAACATGAGGGAGAGGACAGACCTGTCCATTGTGGGGGTAAGGAAGAAGAGACAGACAGAGGACAACATGAGGGAGAGGACAGACCTGTCCATTGTGGGGGTAAGGAAGAAGAGACAGACAGAGGACAACATGAGGGAGAGGACAGACCTGTCTATTGTGGGGTTAAGGAAGAAGGGACAGACAGAGGACAACATGAGGGAGAGGACAGACCTGTCCATTGTGGGGGTAAGGAAGAAGGGACAGACAGAGGACAGAAGGACAACATGAGGGAGATAACAGACTTGTCAGTAGTGGGGGTGGGGGGGGGGGGGGGGGGGTGGGGGGTGAGGAAGATAATACAGACAGAGGACAACATCAAGGGGAGGACAGACCTGTCATTGTGGGGGTAAGGAAGAAGGGACAGACAGAGGACAACATGAGGGAGAGGACAGACCTGTCTATTGTGGGGGTAAGGAAGAAGAGACAGACAGAGGACAACATGAGGGAGAGGACAGACCTGTCTATTGTGGGGGTAAGGAAGAAGGGACAGACAGAGGACAGAAGGACAACATGAGGGGGAGGACAGACCTGTCTATTGTGGGGGGTAAGGAAGAAGAGACAGACAGAGGACAACATGAGGAGAGAGGACAGACCTGTCCATTGTGGGGATAAGGAAGAAGAGACAGACAGAGGACAACATGAGGGAGAGGACAGACCTGTCCATTGTGGGGATAAGGAAGAAGAGACAGAGGACAACATGAGGGAGAGGACAGACCTGTCCATTGTGGGGATAAGGAAGAAGAGACAGACAGAGGACAGAAGGACAACATGAAGGGGAGGACAGACCTGACTATTGTGGGGGTAAGGAAGAAGGGACAGACAGAGGACAACATGAGGGGGAGGACAGACCTGTCTATTGTGGGGGTAAAGAAGAAGGGACAGACAGAGGACAGAAGGACAACATGAGGGGGAGGACAGACCTGTCTATTGTGGGGGTAAGGAAGAGAGACAGACAGAGGACAACATGAAGGGGAGGACAGACCTGTCCATTGTGGGGGGTAAGGAAGAAGAGACAGACAGAGGACAACATGAGGGAGAGGACAGACCTGTCCATTGTGGGGGTAAGGAAGAAGGGACAGACAGAGGACAACATGAGGGACAGGACAGACCTGTCCATTGTGGGGGTAAGGAAGAAGGGACAGACAGAAGGACAACATGAGGGAGAGGACAGACCTGTCCATTGTGGGGGGTAAGGAAGAAGAGACAGACAGAGGACAACATGAGGGAGAGGGACAGACCTGTCCATTGTGGGGGTAAGGAAGAAGAGACAGACAGAGGACAACATGAGGGAGAGGACAGACCTGTCCATTGTGGGGTTAAGGAAGAAGGGACAGACAGAGGACAACATGAGGGAGAGGGACAGACCTGTCCATTGTGGGGGTAAGGAAGAAGGGACATACAGAGGACAGAAGGACAACATGAGGGAGATAACAGACTT
>JADBJO010010686.1:60000-72500 GCA_016801955.1 Conus betulinus | reverse complement strand
GGTAGGGCTTAGCTTTATGGGTTTTTAATGAGAGGCTTGCATTTTCCTGGGCGACTTGCCGAGACATTGGTGATGTAGTGGGCCATTTCCTCATTAATACCTCCATTTTTCAGCCATTTCTCCGCCCAGAGCTTGATTTTTATGATAGTTCCTGGAGTGGGGTCTTTAGGGAGGATGTCGTAGTAGCCAGGGTCCCTCAGGGTTTGGGTGATTGTGTCATCATCCTTTTCAAGTGAAGTGATCACTGTATTGCCTGTCTTGTCTGCATAGCGGCATGCACAGCCTTTTGTCAGTGGCAGGTTCCTTAGTTCTCCAAGGGCTTTTCTCTGCCCGTGTGTCAGATTGTCTCTGATTTTCCTTCGCTTAGTATGGTCGAGGAAGTTGTCTTGACATGCTTTGATGAAGGATTCCAGGGCAGCATTGTTCCTTGGAGCATTTCTCATGTGTTGTGGGTTGGTACCAGGGCATTTTCGTGAAGGTTTCCTCCTTTTCAGTTTGGTCGTCTGTCTTGGATTTTTTTTCCTTTGGTAGTGGAAAAAAAATGCCAACGGAGGCGCTCAGCCCAGGCATGCGTGCCTAAGAGTTGGTCACATACATCTATTGGCTCACGGGGGGTGGGGGAAAAAAGCAGTCTGGGAGTCTGCAGATGGCAATCTGGTCTTGGGATAGCTCAATATCTGCTGTAACTATCGGTCAAAAGGGGTGGGAAGAAGATGCATGCCTTGGTAGATCATTGGCTTGTGCTCTACTAAAGTTCCTGCTGGGAATCTTTTGGCTGCGGGGCTTTCCATGACGGCGAGGACGGTGTGGGCGAACTTTTCTGGGGAAGGGGTCTGTCCTATTACGAGGATCGTAAATCAATCCTTTCACTTTAGTGGATCCAAGGAAGGATGGGTTCCTCTGAGGTGTTGAAGACAAGCGCTGGAGTTTCTTGTTGAGATCCGAGATTTTCTGGGAAATGGAGGGTTTCAAAGATTGTCTGATCCTGGCGATGAGTCTGTCTGTCTCCTGCATCCAAAGAGTGGTTTGTAGTTTCAGCCGGGATTCAAAAAGTTTGGTTTGGGTGTCTTCCATAGTTCTTCTTTTTTCTTCCATAATCTCATCAAGTAACCTAGAGCTAGCTTTGTTGAGTGTTGATTTTACACCTTCAAAAAGCTGCTCAGATGGGATTCCCGTAATATTGAAGGATAGCTGTAGGCCTTTTGGTAGCTGCCAATGACGCAGCGCTTGTTTGACCAAGTGACATTGCTATGCATTCCTGGTTACATAGAGATTTTTAACGCTTTGAGAGTGATAAATGAAGTGGTATGACTGATGCTCTGTGCGTGGCCCACTCATATCCTTTATATGTATTTTTTTTTAATATATTTGTTTTTCAACGCTTTGAGAATGATGAATGAAGTGGAGTGGAGCGCAAGGCGTGGTCTCATTCATTCTAAGGATGTCAGTAGTGTCGCCACCACGTCGGCACTTGTTTTTGTTGTTTGCAAGTCTTTCAATATGACTCCTTTTTTCCAGGGCATGACCTTTTGCACATGCTGTTTGACAGCTCTGAAAAGGTCATGGATGGATCGCTGTAGCTATGGTAATAAAAAGGTGGTGATGGTGGTGGGGAGATATGGCAAGGTGACAGGTGGAGAGTAAAGTGTGTCCATTACCTTTAAGGTGGGAATGTTGGAGTGAGTCAACAGACAGATGGTGGTCTAGTGTTGTTTTGAATCTTCTGTGCATGCTCGCGTGCACAAGCGCATGTGTGTGTGTGTGTGTGTGTGGTGTGTGTGTGTGTGTGTGTGTGTGTGTGTGTGTGTGTGTGTGTGTGTGTGTGTGTGTGCGAGTGTGTGTGCGTGCGTGCGTGAGTGTGTGTGTGTGTGTGTGTGTGTGTGTGTGTGTGTGCGTGCGTGCGTGCGTGAGTGTGTGTGTGTGTGTGTGTGTTGTGTGTGTGTGTGTGTGTGGTGTGTGTGTGTGTGTGTGTGTGTGTGTGCGTGCGTCTGTGTGTGTGTGTGTGTGTGTGTGTGTGTGTGTGTGTGTGTGTGTGTGTGTGTGTGTGTGTGTGTGATCAATATTGAATCTTCCTCTATTTGTCCCACGCACCTTTTTGCTCTTGATCCTCGTGTCACGTGCAGTCATCACATGTGAAGTGCAGTCATCACAAGTGAGTCGAATAGGCAATGCCTCTTCAGTTCAATGTGATTTCAGTTTAATCATCCTGTGCTATCACATTCGAAAAGCATATTTCATGGCAAATGGTCAGCCTTCATCATTGTTTTATTTTTGTTTAATCTTCATTAACATGACGGGTTTCTGTGTGGGAATTTTCAGTCTGTGTGTGTATAGCCTTCATTTAACACAATGCGCTTCTGTGTGGGAATTTTCAGTCTGTGTTGTAGAACTTCATGAACACAACAGGTTTCTGTGTGGACATTTTCAGTCTGTGTTGTATAACCTTCGTTAAGACAACGGGTTTTATCTGTGGGAATTTTCAGTCTGTGTTGCAGAACTTCATTAATACAACAGGTTTCTGTGTGGGAATTTTCAGTTTGTGTTGTATGATCTTTATACACACAACAGGTTTCTGTGTGGGAATGTTCAGTCTGTGTTGTATACCTTCATGAACACAAGAGGCTTCCCTGTCAAAATTTTCGGGCTGTGGTTGCTGAGGAGAAGACGGTTCTGGTTGATGTTGTTGTTGTTCTTGTCGCAGTCGTTGTTGTAGAAAGAAGAACGATAGAAGAAGAAGAGAAGAAGAAGAAGAAGAAGAAGGAAAAAAGAAAGGAACAAGAAAGAGAAGAAAGAGCAGAGAAGAGGAGAAAAGAGCAGAAGAAGAGAAGAAGTAGAAGAAGAAGTAGAAAAAGTCAGAGAGAGTGGGCAAGAAAGGAGGAGAGAGAGGAGGAAGGAGGGGGAGAGGAGGAAGAAGGAAGAAGAAGACGAAGAGAAGAAGCAAAGAAAAAAGAAGAAGAAGAAGAGAATAAGAAGAAAGAAAGAAAGAAGAGAAGAAGAACGAAGAAGAAGAAGAAGAGAAAGAAGAAGACTGTAGAAGAAAACGACAGTGAGGGAGAAGAAAGAAGAAGAAGAAAGAAGAGGAAAGAGGAGCGGACTAGGGAGGAGTGGGGAGAAGAGAAGAAAGCAAGAAGAAGAAAGCTAAAGAGAAGATGGAGAGAAGGAGGAGAGCAAGGAAGAAGGAGGAAAGAAAAGAAGGAGAAGGAGCGAAGAGGCGGAGGAGGAGAAGTGCCAGAACTGAGGGGAGGAAGGAGGGGAGGAGAGGAGGGTAAGAGGACAAGGAAGGAAGGACCGAAGAAGTAGGAAGAGGAGAAGGAGGAGGGAAGGAGGAGGAAGAAGGAAGTTGAGGAGGGAGAGGGGAGGAAGGAGGAGGGGAGGGAAGGAAGGAGGTGAGAGGGGAAGGGAGGAGGAAGACGAAGAAAGAAGAAGAAAGAAAGGAAGAAGAAAAGGAGAAGAGAGTTTAAGGAGAAGAAGATGGAGGAGACGGGGACGAGAAAGAAGGAGAGAAAAGAAGGAGTTAGGAAAAAGAAGAAGGAGGAGGACGAGGCGAAGGAGGAGGAATAGAGAAGAGGAAAAGAAGAAGAAGAGAAGAAGAAACATTCTAGAAGAAGAAGAAAAATTTTTGCTGTAAGAAGGTCGGAAAAAACGAAGAAAAGAAGAAGAGGAGAAGAGGAGAAGAAGAAGAAGAAGAAGGGAAATTAGAAGAAGAAGAGAAGAAGAAGAACAAGAAGAAGAAGCAGAAGAAGAAGAAGCAGAAGCAGAAGCCAAGAAGCACGAAGACGAAGACGAAGAAGAAGAATGATGAGTGTAGAAAATCAAGGAAGAAAGGGTTAGAAAATGGCAACGACAACCACGGTGACAAAGAAGAGGAAGACAAACAAAGAATTGAAAAAAAAAAGACCACAGAAGGACAGAATAATACAATGTCGACAACTACAACGACGACGACGACGAGAGGGACGAAGAAGAACAAAGAGAGACGAAGAGTTTTTTTGCTGTCCCAACCTCTGCGCTACCTCAGAGGCAGTGCACCCACGCCGCTCATTCCGGCACCCCGTCCACAGCCACAGCCCAGTTGGCCCCGCCGCAGCCCCGGCACCGGCAATCCACAGGGAGCAGCCAATGTCAAGTCGTTAAGAGGCAACCCACGGAGGAGACACTGCACTGCTGCCGAGTCACTTCGGTGGTGTTCAGTGGCGCCTGTTCTGATCTAACATACGCAGGACACCACCTACTAAGCCCCCTACTGACGACAATAATTGCTTAGTCGCGGAGCCGGCGTGAGTGAGCTCTCCCTCCGGAGGGCGCCCACCACGTCCGTCCAACGACAGCCCCCATGGACTCACCGATACCGGTGACCCCGACGGAACCAAACCAAGGCCACAGACGTGGAGAGGACATCGAAATTGAGGTCACCATGAGAGCAGGGCATGAAGGGCCACAGAATTTGAGACATTTTTTTTATGCTGATCGATGAGAATGAGGATGATTAAGATGATGCTACGGATTTCCATTTCGGTCTGAGACTACATGACAGGGCTGCACTCTACGCTTCCTTTCATAATATATCCCGGCGTCAACCAGGCCCGAAAGATACAGGCACCTGCAGAGTTGGTCAGGAAATTGAGCAACACTCTCAGAAACGCATCCATTAAGTGGATGAAACTCGACTGTGTGGTCCCAGTCTGAAGAACCCACATGACTCTGATGGGATTCGAACCCACGACCTCCCAGCCGGGAGTCCGCGACGCTAACCACTTCGCCATGGCGGCTGGTGTGTGCGTGATGTCTTTCTGCCAACACCTGTCATGGTCTCTAGGACAGGTTTTGTCCACAGTCCTTTCGGCGAGTGTTATGCAATGAGTTTTGATATTTACTGCAGTTCGCTTTTTTTCTGAATTTATTCTGCCGGATTCATTTACATTTTAATTGACGCCACTGAAAACTTTGCACATAGCTGATGGGGGTGTTTTGTTGAACTTCAGTCTAAAAGTTTCAACATTTCACTTGGTTTGGAAATTTAGTCCTGACAACTTACACATAGTTAATGGCCGTGTTTTATTTGAATTTAATTCTAAAAGTTTCAACATATCACTTGGCTTGGAAATTTAGTCCTAACAACTTACACATAGTTAATGGGTGTGTTTTGTTGAATTTCAGTTTAAAAGTTTCAACATTTCATTTGGTTTGGAAATTTAGTCCTGACATTTTTAATTTGATTTCAGTTCCGTAGGCAACTTGCTGGCTGACCTTTAATTGAGACGATAAAACGATGTTTTCGTGTGTGAAGGCACGCACAACATCTTGCACACGCGTGAAATCCCATCACTAACCTTTGGAAGAGAAAGCCAGTTGAACTGCTGGTGTGGATGACACGTAGACATAGCGCATGCCTCTTCTGTAAAAACATGGAAAGAATATGACTGGCAAACTGAGGGACTGAAATTTTGACTGACTGACACGGGAAACGACTGAATGAAGGGCCTGCAGGCAGCTCTTCAGTCGGCTCTGCCCTGGTAGGCTGGCCATTGTGTGAATTAGAGCGTAAAGTATAAAGCGTTTGGAGCTGACTTGTTCTCTAAAGGAGGACAGGCGCCACATAAATATTCTAAACAACAACAATCTACTACTACTACTACTACTACTACTACTGCCACTACTACTACTGCTATTACGACTACCACTACTACTACTACTACTACTAGATGGAACATACAGGCTATGACCTTTGTGGCTTGACCTGAATGGAGAACAGACAACAATACGGGAATGACGGGATTTGGGTTCATAGAATTGAATGGAATACAATATGAATAGAATAGAAATAGAATAAATAGAATAGAATAGAATAGAATAGAATAGAAGAAAGCAGAACAGAATAGAACAGGATAGAATAAATCTATATCTATAGACACACACGAATACACACACACACGCACGCACGGACCCACACACACACGCAGGCACGCAAGCATGCACGCACGCACACGCACTCACTCACGCGCGCACGCACACACACACATACTCACAAGCCTATCAGATTCATCGCTCTCTATACAAATAAACGCACACGCACACACACACACACACACACACACACACACACACACACACACACACAGCCTATCAGATTCATCGCTCTCTATACAGATAAAAACGAACACGGTCCAGACAGCGGCTGTGAACTCTGACCTTGTGACCTGACCCTGGCTCTTTCCGACGCCTCAGTCTGCCTGAGAATTACTGGTAAGATTAACGTCTCCTTTCGCAAGTTTCTTGAAAGAGGCGCTGTTTCCAGGCGAAAAGCACGCACTGCCGTTGGTTTAATCCACTGGTTGTTAGCAAATTGGAGTCAGCATTGAATTGTAGTATTATTATCATCAAGAGGGGAGAGAATTAATGTCTTCACCTTTGCTAGTTAGAATTCCGTGCATATGTTGAAGGCACTCACCACTTCCTGTCGAATATATATTCCAAAGGTTGATTGGCTCTTTCTGTCTGCGCAGATTGTTTGCCATTAATCATATCATTGTTCACCACTGATCGTGTCATTGTTCACCACTGATCGTGCTCACCACTGATCGTGTTCACCACTGATCGTGTCATTGTTCACCACTGATCGTGTCATTGTTCACCACTGATCGTGTCATTGTTCACCACTGATCGTGTTCACCACTGATCGTGTCATTGTTCACCACTGATCGTGCAAAAAAGAATCCAATAGCACTCTCTGAAGCAGCCAGCGAAGAGTAGTAAAGGAAACCAAACGAAAGTGTGGGGAGGAAAAAAAGTTGCTGAAAAACTACAGATATTATACAAATAGTATAAAATGTGTCGCGAACGTCTGAAAACAATGTATCAAAAGGTTCAATCGAGAATTCATGTACTCTTGAAAACAAAAACGGTGATCCAATCATGTAATCAACAACAGAAACACCATTACATGTGCACTTTCCAAACTCCACTGTCAGTCCCTGCTCTACCATTTAATATACGGATAGAGTTAGCCTTACATTAACTCTAGTAAATGATAGGCATAATTATTTGGGCCGATGGCAATCTTGAGAACACCTTGTTCTAACATTTTCTTCACTGTCAGAAGTATCCACAAACAAATCACCATCATTAATATCAACATCAATGAAATCATTCAGGCTTTTGGAAGAGGGAAAATAGAAGAAGCCACATAACACTCATGAGATAATAACAATATTTCGGTTTATTTCAACCTTTCTCAAGCCACACTGGCCAACTGACAAACATAACACTTCAGATTTCTGTTGTTGTGTCGCTGAAAAAAAGTTTTCACTGGAAAAGAGTTCACTTAGAACGAAGTTCACAAGAAAAAGTTCACTGGAGGATGGGGGATGGAAGGGGACTTGTGGGAGGGCATGGAAAAAAGGGAGGGGATAGGAGGGAAGGGTGAGGGTGTAGAGGGTGGAAAGCAAAGGGTGGGAAGTGGAGGGAAGGGGGTGAAATGAGCTGGGAGGGGGAGAGATAATAATAAAAGCAACAACAATCATAACCACACTAACAATAACCATTACTATTACCCTCCCTCTCCACCACTGTCATGAGCAAATAAATAGATATGGGAGAGTAAAAAGGAAACTGAAAGCGGAGGGTGAGATGGGAAGGGGGCGGAGGGAGGAGGATGGGATGGGGGCTAGAGGTGTGGCCTGAGACGGAAATAGAGTAGACCTAGCAAGAGAGGGGAAAGGAGAAATGTGTATGTGTGTGTGCGTGCACATGCGCGTGTGTGCGCGCGCACGTGTGTTTGTGTGTGTGTGTGCCTGCGCGCGTTGTGTGTGTGAGTGTGAGTATGTGTGTGTGTGTGTGTGTGTGTGTGTGTGTGTGTGTGTGTGTGTGTGTGTGTGTGTGTGTGTGTGCGTATACGCGCGCGTGCGTGTGTGTAAGAGAGAGATAGGGTGTGTGCCCGTGTGAATGTGTGTGTGTGTGTGTGTGTGTGTGTGTGTGTGTGTGTGTGTGTGTGTGTGTGTGTGAGAGAGAGAGAGAGAGAGAGAGAGAGAGAGAGAGAGAGAGAGAGAGAGAGTGTGTGTGTGTGTGTGCGCGCGCGCGTGCACATATGTATAAGAAGAAGACCACGTAACGGAAATAGGGGGTATGGAACAGAATGGTGAGTGAAGATGAACAAGTGATATACGAGGTGAGAAAGAAAGCTGAAACTGTTGGAGGCAAATGGCCAGAATGGAGGGAGGGGACAGGGGTCTCACGAACACACACACACACACACACACACACACACACACACACACACACACGTGTGTGCGCGGGGGGGGGGGGGGGGGGGGGGGGGGGGGGGGGGGGGGGGGAGGGGGGGGGGGGGGGGGGGGTGGGGGGGGGGGGGGGGGGGGGGGGGGGGGGTGAGGGGGGGGGGGGTGGGGGGGGGGGGGGGGGGGGGGGGGGGGTAGCAAATAGGAAAATCTTGTTAGCTGCTTGAAACTGAAGTCAAGGAATTAAAGCAGAGACCAGAAAAAAGCAAAAAAATTAGGGGTAGTTTAAATCTAGAAAGAGGACTGAATTCAAATGAGAAACAGTACGAGAGTATAATGAAGTAATGCACGTGGACGTTAGCAGCAGTCCATACAGGTATATGAGATATAAGTGTTGATAGTCTTTGTGAGTCTGGAATACGGACAATCAGCTGTGGGTTCATTTACTCCCAGTCTGCAACATTCAATCAATCAGGAAAGATTGTGGGCAATTTGTACCACCAGTACCAGCACCAGCACCATCATTCTTTTAGTATACGCATTGAAATCACCTACTATTCATTTTACTCTGCAGCGGTGAGAGATATTTCAACATCATCAAATAAATCAATACTATTAAATGCAATACCTTCAGGAGGTATATACACAGCTCCTAAAAGCAAATTTTTTTGTCAAAACCAGTCATAGCTGAATTTATTATCAACCCACATAACATCATCATGAGTTTGTGGCAAAAAACGAATATGATCAATAAAGTCATTTTTAAACAGCAATAGCGATACCCCTTGAATGATTACACGACATATATTTTCTACTTGTTATTCGTATTGTACATCCCAATTTGGGATATATGGCAGTTACATTTTCAGAATCAACTTTTATCAGTTTTAGTTTCAACAAACACTGGCAAAATCAAATTCAGATATATAATCTACAAACTCTTCACAATTTAAACGATTGAATAGACCACATACATTCAATGATAACAATGAAAGACTGTGAATTGTCGTTGTTGAACTCAGAATTGATGTGGATGGTATGCATAGTTCCGTAGATGATATGGGTTTATGACCACACACACTGTCTTTTTGACTTTCACGACACAAATTCCCAGGCGACGATTTCTGAATCTGCAAACTATTTTTTATGAATTTCAGAACATTTAGATCTACAGTCCTTTGAAACAGAAGAAAAATGAACGCCTCCCGAATAACACACTTTGCCTTGCAGTGGAGAATCATTACTCCCACTGATACTCTTGATACAATCACAAGTGAACGATGAACATTTTAAAGAACATACATCACAATAATTACAACGAGTCTTTTCACAAATAGATCCAGATGTAAATGTAGATGAATGTGATACACTGTTATATGATGTATTAGTTTTTGAACAGGCGTACATAATATGGGTTGACAAATCCTTTCAGGAACAGCAAAATCATTTGAGTTTTTTTTTTAAGGAAACAAAAGAATCCAAACCTTTTGCTTTTGAATATCACACAGCACACTGATCGTCTAATTCAGATGAATATAAATTTGGCGATAAAGCTAGCTCACAGCGCACCTCATCTGGACAGAAAAAACACAGTAGTCTGTGATCTGAAGCATGGAAACAAGGATGAACAAATAACACTGGTAAGATGACCTGAAACACACACACCATTTTGAAACTGAATCCGACTTCCTGCCGGACCCTGTTCTGATGAAATACACTGAATCAGTCCCAGTTCATCATAGCTGATTTCTTGAATGCTAGGCTGGAACAACTCGTCACGATTTTCTATGTAGACTACATCCTGTGTTGTCTGACCAGCCTTCAGCATCAGATGGGCAACTATCTTCCCGTCGTGTGTTGTGCTTGCGCGCTGAACCGAACAGTGGGGTTTCACCTTGTGCAAAAGTCTGGGAAGAAGTGGCGGTCAAGTCATCATTGAAGAAAACGTGCTTGGACTGTTGGCTTTCTTTCAGCGTTGCCTTTTTTGACATCAGTTGAGCTTTCTTCTTTTTTTTCTGGAAGTAAATTTGACTAGAATAGGGCGTGGTTTCTTGTGCCACCAGCTTTTGGTTTTGAACCATTGCGATGAATGGCTGATGTGTCTTGTTTTGATGTCAGCTCCAATGTCACTGAATAATTTATTCACAACAATTTTCAAGGTCTGTTTCTTCAACTCCTGTGATCTTTACTGTCTCTCTTCTTTGATACTGCTCCAAACGATCGATTTCATAACGAAGCAGCAAGTTTGAACGTTCATCTTTCGCCAAAGCGTCATCCCGCTCATCCTAAATGATTCTGATGACAAGAGTCCATACACTTTTTGGAATATCTTTTCGAACTGAACAGCCAGAAGTGGAAGCAGAACTTGGCTGACGTATAAGGCAATAGCATCATTGTCATTGACGTCATTGACATTTACATCACTGCAGCCTCTTTACTCTTTTTTTTTTCCCCTTTTTTTTTTTTCCCTTTTCCCTTTCCGCCTTGTGGACTGCTTATCATATTCAAAGAGTCCGCCAGGTTTTCTTTAAATTTCATACACTCATCAGTAAGGGTCTCTTGTATTATCTGCTCCAAGTCTGTGTTTCCTTTTTGGGGAGGAACAGATGAAGGACCAGCATTAGCAAACGATCGTCTCCCTCGCATTATGATTTTGGGGTTAAGATCTAGACAGAATATAGTTAGTATGTATAAAAAACAACTGCTGGACTTCAACAAACACAATATGAAAACGAGCACTTTGAAGTCCTTTTTAAAAAAAATGATAATAAGCTTGAGTGTTTACTGTTTTTTTTAAAGGACTTAAAAGTAATCATTTTCCACATTGAGAAATAAAGTTAGTAGGTCACGAAGGTCAGCTAAAAATAATTTTTTTTTTAAATTAAAAAAAAATTTTTTTTTATAGGATTTCAATTTCCGAAGACCTAGAGAAGGAAAACCGCGCAACAAAAACAACAGAAGAAAGCAAAATCAACAAAGTCCGAGCCCACAATCCGCTCAGCCCTCCCTCCTCAGTCACTATGAAGAGAACAAAAGAAGTGAGACCCCGCCGCGGCAACGATCACAACCCAGACCAAGAGACACGAACGGTCCATCACCACAAATGTACAGATTTTAAAGGGTCTCCGAGAAGAATGAAGAAACTCTGCTTACACCTCGGCGCAGCACTAAATCAGCAAAACAGCACATCCATTCAATCAATCAAATTTGGCCTGCAACTGCACAAATAAACAATTGTAAACAGAGAAAGCGCCACAGGCCTCCCCAACACGGCGTAGTAATACACACACACACACACACACACACACATATCCACACACACACATACACCACCACCACCACCAGCACACACACACACACACACACACACACGAGAAAGAACAGCTTCAGATAAAGTGAATGGGAAAAAGAGGGTAGACGGCAACGACATCCAGCCATATAGTTTACATCCAGACTGACCACAGAGCCTATAACCTATATCCAGGCTGCAAGCTAGCCATAAAATGGAAGACTGTACAAAATAAAATACCGAGACGAACTGAAGATCAGGTTATGTCCTCTAAGCCACACACCGATCTGAATCCACGGTTTCCCCATCACTCACGTAGTTGGATGAAAAGAGATATTATGGATTTCCTTTAAAAAAAAAAAAAATTCTAATTCACATTAGATGGAACATCGTGACAGTAAAATGAACAGATATCCAAGAAGAAGAGGAACAACAACAACAAAGACGACGACGACGACAACAAACAACAATAACAACAACGACGACAAAGACATCGACGACGATAGCAACAACAACAAAGAAGAAGTAAAAAAAAAAAAAAAAAAAAAGACTGATAATAACGATGGCAACTACAACGACGATGACGACGACAGCAACAACAACACAGAAAGTAAAAAGAAGACAAAGGAAGACCTAAGAGGTCGAAACGCGTTGTGTTTTGTCTTGTGACTCGTTTGTCCACGTTTCTCTGGGCGGTTCGCTGACATTTATGAAAAAAAAAGACGACTGGATGATGACAATAAGTATGACGACGACGACGACGACGACGACAAAGATGATGAAGAAGAAGAGATGGCACCATACCTGTAGCCTGGGCGCAGTTCACCATCAGAAGCAGCACCGACAACTTCATTGTTCTTGTGATGAGCGGGTCGTGTGGAAGGCTGACTGTGCAATCCACTCACACCCTATCTATACACTGGCCCGTCAGGCGGCCGCCACCCTGCCCCTGACAAGGCAGTCAAACACATACTGATCTT
>JADBJO010010686.1:35000-40000 GCA_016801955.1 Conus betulinus | reverse complement strand
CAGGATACAAATACACTCACACACACAACGCATGTGCGCACGCACGCGCACCACGCACACACGCACCCATACACACGCGCGCGCACACACAGGCACACACGCGCGAGCGTGCGCACACACGCCCACACACACACACACACACCCACACACACCACACCACACCACACACACACACACACACACACCCTGCCACCGGAGTGATCGACCATCAGGCCATGAAAAATACGTAAGCGCTAACGGGGAATTCATACATCGTCAGGTAGTTTAACTGAACGATTTGCACGTTTCTTTCTTTCGAAAATCACTAGCTTCTGCTACAGATCATGCAAACGATATGGTAGTTGTGTGATTCTTACTGGATAGAACTGCTATGAGATCTTTTTTTTGTGCAGCTGGCTCCCTGAAAATTTTGCATCTACTTCGAATATCTGCGTAAGCAGAACAAACAAAAACAAAATGTACTTCGTCTTCGCTGTGTGTTCCTCTCTACATACAGGGGCATGCTTTATTGTCCGATGCTTCGAACCATATTTTGTTTGCATCGAGACCCTGTGTTCTAGTTCGAAATTTTGTTAAGTTATATATGTGCCATTTATTTTGTAACAGTCATGAAATATATTTTTCGTTTCTAAATCACTTTTTAAACGAGAGAAACCATTCGTATTTGTCGTTTACATCCATGCTGGAATGCCAGTTTTTGTCTGTAAGAACATATTAAATGATTCCTAAATTCAGATAAAAACTGTGCAGTATTGCCTACTCCCAGACAAAGCCAAACGATACCAAAACCATTTTCTGTCAGTATTGTCTTTGCACGAGACACCCCAATTAGATTTTCCTGTATCGTATTTTAGCAAAAGCATCTTATACGCTTGACTTCAGAGTCTCGTCATAAGTAAATGATTAATCTTGACTAGTATTTACTTGATTTGACATAAGTTTGTATAAACAGAGGATATTGACCACTTTCACCGTAAACTATTTTGTTTGATGCATGTAACGGTACATGCACAATACGCTTTACTGCATAAGTGTGGACTTTTTTCCATGTGGGCGTTGTCGAATAGGCCCCACACCTCTGATGCATAGGTCAGAATTGGTTTATTTGGGTGTGGAAATTTCCAAAACAAAACACAGTCATCTGAATTCAAAGGCAAATGAAACAAACTGCAGCGTTACCGAAAACACGACGAAAAAGCACGAAAGAGCACACACAAAACAAAGTGTGAAGTAACGCAACTTTAATGAACGACACAAAACAAGACAAGAAATTTTCGGCAATAAGCCTTCCTCAGCGACAAAACAATGAAAACAGTACAGACATAAACATGCACAATACTCCCCTTGTGAAGCCAAAGTGGTGAATGAAGTTAAAAGAGGGGCAGTGGGAGAGGGTGAGTAGTGTTCGAGGAAGAGCACGAGGAAAGAGGTAGAGTGAAGCGAGGAGGAGGAAAAGGGAGAGAGAGAGAGAGAGAGAGAGAAGAGAGAGAGAGAGAGAGAAAGAGGGGAAAGAGAGAGAGAGAGAGAGGGGGGGGGAGAGAGAGAGAGAGAGAGAGAGAGAGAGAGAGAGAGAGAGAGAGAGAGAGAGAAGGAGTAGAGAGAGGAAGAGTGGAGAGAGAGAGAGAGAGAGAGAGAGAGAGAGAGGAGAGGAGAGAGAGAGAGAGAAGAGGACAGGGAGGGGAAGGAGAGTGAGAGGGGGGGGGGGGAGGGTGTGTGATTGTGTGTAGTGGGGTGTGTTGCATATGAAAGAAATGAACAAGAGAGAACACAATAAATGAAATACATATGCACCAAAAAGCATCGTAAATGACAAGGGGACGGGGGGAGAGAGAAGGGGGTCAGCCGCCTAAAGCACCCGACCCAAGTCTGACCCTACGGTAGGTTGCCTTACCCAAGCACCAAGGGGGCATGCACCCACGCCGCTCATTCCGACACCCCGTCCACAGCCACAGCCCGGTCGGCCCCGCCGCAGCCCCGGCACCGGCAATCCACAGGGAGCAGTCAATGTCAAGTCGTCAAGAGGCAACCCACCGGAGGAGACACTGCACTGCTGCCGAGTCACTTCGGTGGTGTTCAGTGCGCCTGTCTGATCTAACATACGCAGGACACCACCTACTAAGCCCCCTACTGACGACAATAATTGCTTAGTCGCGGAGCCGGCGTGAGTGAGCTCTCCCCCCGGAGGGCGCCACCACGTCCGTCCAACGACAGCCCCCATGGACTCGCCGATACCGGTGACCCCGACGGAACCAAACCAAGGCCACAGACGTGGAGAGGACATCGAAATTGAGGTCACCATGAGAGCAGGGCATGAAGGGCCACAGAATTTGAGACTTTTTTTTTTTAATGCTGATCGATGAGAATGAGGATGATTAAGATGATGCTACGGATTTCCATTTCGGTCTGAGACTACATGACAGGGCTGTACTCTACGCTTCCTTTCATAATATATCCCGGCGTCAACCAGGCCCGAGAGATACAGGCACCTGCAGTGTTGGTCAGGAAATTTGAGCAACACTCTCAGAAACGCATCCATTAAGTGGATGAAACTCGACTGTGTGGTCCCAGTCTTCCTCTGTGTAGGAGCCGGTCGGGGCAGAAAAAACCCACATGACTTCTGATGGGATTCGAACCTTACTGTCAGATACCTTTTTCAAAGCATCCAACTGATTTTGCAAACCAACAGGTGTTATCCACAAGGAGAAAAACATCATCAGCAAACACAACATTAAAAATAGCTCAGTAGGCCCTGGTAACATTTGAATCACATGTTTCCCATTCTCTGAAATATCTACTGCAGGCTCGTTGATATAAAAAAAGGAAATAACTGGGGACTGAGCAGACAACCATGTTTTTACACCACGTGGATCGTTGAAATAATCAGAATAAATGCCTTTTTCACTAACACATACAATGACAGAATCATACATTCCTAGCACAGCGCCGCACACAACTCCCATTTACACCACTTTTCCTTAAAACATTTCCACAAGGCATTTCTGTTCACAGAATCAAAAGCTTTCTGGAAATCAACACAGGCAACATACAATTTTGTCTTTTTAACAGGTATTTCTGGACTAAGGCATACAATGTTGATATGTGGTCTATTTGTGCTGTATACAGATCGAAATCCAGCTTGTTCTATCATTTTCTCCTCTCTTTCTGCCCATGCACTTAATCCTTTATTAAGAATATGTGTATAAATTTTGCTTAAAACACTTGTCAGTGCAACGCCTCGGAAATTATCTGGATTGTTATTATCTCCTTTTTGTGAAGAGGGATTATGACCGATTTTGACCACGCCTCGGGAAAGATTCCTTTATCGAACAGCGAGTTGAACAGAGTTATCTATAAATCAATAACAACAGAGCTGCCACATTTGAACATTTCACAAACAACCTTATCCGGACCCAGCGCTTTTGCCACATTCATATGATTTATGCTGCTTATTACCTCATCTCTTGTTATCACACTGTTAAATAATAGCTCTTCTGTAGGCCTACATAGATCGTCATTGTCTATACCTCTGTATTTGAGTCTTCGGAATCGTTGTTAAAAGCCATTAAATACTTTTAAAAAAGTGATCATACCACTGCTGTGAGGTAATTTCTTTGTAGATGACTGGTTTTCTACTAATCGATCTAATTGTTGACCAGAATAGTTTAGAGTCATGAACTGATTTTCTAACTTGTCTAATCGTTTCTCATCGAATTCTCTTTTCTTCTCTCTTTTCATCGATGTGTATTCTTTTCTTTCCTTAACATAAAGTGTTTTACGTTCTTTTTTTCAGTTTACTTAACTTAGCTCTTTGATATTGCTTCACGCATCTTTGACAATTCTTTTCTTTTTCCCACGCTCGCAGTCAAACCAGTCATTCACTTCTCTCTTCCTTTCCACCACAGATCTCACTGTACAACCAGCAGCACTACTGAGGTGACAGAGACAGAGGGCACATAGAAGCGGGGACAAGAGGAGGATAGCAGTGAATAGTTATTTTCTTGTTGTTGTTGTTGTTTTAAAAACTATACAGACAGGTAACATAATAAACAGGCAAACCTTCAAATACGTTTTGTCTAACCGTATTTCCACTCATGCAATAAATCAGCTCACACTGGTGAGGGGAAAAGAGACACACGTGGTCAGGATGGACAGAGCAGAAGTGAAGATAAGCAATCTGCATGTCTACACACATGTCCTCTTTAACCTTTCCCACTGCCCCCTTCCTCCCTCCCTTCACAAGCACACATGGTCAGCTATGGCTATACAATGACATCAAGGCAGTGGCGAATACACAAGTTAGGTGTGTGACCTCTAGAAATAAAACGAAGTGTGGGTACGTACGTGAGATGACAGTGTGTCTGCCGGAAAGCGAACCAGACGTTCATAGCAAGGATAAGTCCCTGACCACTGCAGTGGAAGCAGAGCTTTGAGATTCAGTTCCATTCAGTTCAATATACTTTATTATCTCGTAAAAGAGAAATTTGTTGCATGATCAGCAGTAAACGTCTTTACAGATTTAAGACAAGAACAATATTGACACAGTAAAGCACAATAAAATATTGCGCGCAATAAATGATTATACTGATTATGATAGGTGTTATATTACACAAGTACGTAAATAAAAGAAATTTCACCTGTACACACACACACACACACACACACACACACACACACACACACACACACACCACACACACACACACACCTCCTCCCTCGAACGCACACGTACACACGTACGCAAGCACAGACGCAGTCAATTGTGCACACACACACACACACACACACACACACACACACACACACACACACACACACACACACACACACACATACACACACACATGCATACGCACACTCACATGCACGCACGCACACACACACACATATATACACGCATCATATCACATAATACATATCACATTATATCACATCAATCGACTCAAAAAACACATGTATACATAAAAAGCATAATAACAAGGTTACATATGATAAAAAGCACA
>JADBJO010010686.1:7500-27500 GCA_016801955.1 Conus betulinus | reverse complement strand
TGTGTGTGTGTGTGTGTGTGTGTGTGTGTGTGTGTGTGTGTGTGTGTGTGTGTGTGTGTGTGTGTGTGTGTGTGTGTGTGTGTGTGTGTGTGTGTGTGTGTGTGTGCGTGTTTGTGCGTGTGTGCGTGCGTGCGTGCGTGCGTGCGTGCGTGTGTGTGTGTGTGTGTGTGACCTCCTTTTCAACTGACCCACTCCTTACCTGATCTCCTCCTCATCTGACCCCTTGCTCACCTGACCTCCTGACCTCCTTTTCAACTGACCTGACCTCCTGACGCTGAATACTTCAGTAGGTCTGATGTTGCCCTCTGTTCTCTCTCTCTCTCTCTCTCTCTCTCTCTCTCTCTCTCTCTCTCTGTATACACACACACACACACACACACACACACACACACACACACACACACACACACACACACAAGTAGACACATATATGCACTCACAAACACACACACACACACACTCGCGCGCACGCACGCGCGCATGCACAAGCACATGCACACACGCGCGCACGCGGGCGCATGATCTAAAGAGAAACAGAGAGAGAGAGAGAGAGAATGAATGTTTATTGATATAGGCCTCAGGCCCTCCTGCAGGGGTAAATGTATAGATGTTACTCTTCATCATACCATACACAAAAGAATTACTTTCACTGCGGCTATGGCAGGCACACCAGGCAGCACTATGAAGAAGCCATCTCTCTATACTTAAAACCCTTATACAAAAACAACTAGAAGTTGCGTATAACTTCAGGTTTAGTGCATGCCATCAGTAAACGTAGTTTTAAATAAATAAACAAGGTTCTCTAATTTCTTTCAGATTTTGACAATAAAGAACGAAGTGTATCTCATCTTGTACGGACGTCTGGCATAACGACACATCAGATCGCACTCATCTCCGGATTCATATCTAAAACGATGTACATTCAAATCACATATACCCAGTCTGTACGTACTCATTATAGATTTCAGTTTTCGGTCCATACTTACTTACAAATATTGCTTTACATCATGGGTATTACAAAAGTTCTATAGAGATTAAATCTTTCACTGGTGTAAATGTGATTATTCCAGTTTTGCCATTTACAGTCAATCAAAGGCTGACGAAAGATTACTTTAAAGTTATTTTTATTTCCCACACCTTGATTTAACCCACACATCACCATAACCATTGCTAAGTAAACAAACACACACATTTGATACCCAGTTATTCTTTCACTTAGCATATGAATCATACAACATTTTGTATGCTATAAAAGGTAATCCATGTTCATCCATATGTGATAGCTCAAACCAATATCGAAAGCAGTTAATCGCAGAGTTCACACGCGTGGGAAATCTGTTTGTTTTACCATATGCTAGATCATTGGGAGTACACATATCTACACCTAAATATTTGTTAAGAGCAAAGAAATGAATTGACTCACAATGAACAGCAGCTTTGTCTAACCCCCATATTTCTGATCCGTATAGCAATACTGGCTGAACTCGCGTATCAAAAAGTGTTATAAACAGTTCAAAGGAATTGCTATTAATTAGAGCAAGTAGCTTATGAATTATACACAACAATGCGTTTTTCGCTCGCACAGGCAATAACTTTACAAGTAGCAGTGAAACTCAGACGAATGGAGATAAATATTCCCAAATACGTGTAAACGAGAGAGAGAGAGAGAGAGAGAGAGAGAGAGAGAGAGAGAGAGAGAGAGAGAGATGAGAGAGAGAGAGCGAGAATGTGTTCTCACAGACATACACACACACACACACACACACACACACACACACACACACACACACACACACACACACACACTCACACACAGACAGGCTGACAGACAGGCAGACAGACAGAAAGACAGACAGAAAGACAAGACAGACAGACAGACAGACACACACACACACACACACACACACACACACACACACACACACACACACACACACACACACACACCAAAAAAAATATGGCGAAACGTTCTCTGTTGGGAAAAAGAATCATTTCACACAGATAAATGTTGTGACCATGACAGTTCTACGGTAAAACAGTAAAGTACAAGACATTGCGCTAGAAAGCAAGTTGGAAACCAAGAGTACGCCAGAACGAAAGCTGAGAATATCCTGACAAAGACACTTATCTTGACAATCACAGAAAAAAAGATTGCACTGTTGTGTGCGAGTCTTTGTTTCTTTCTTTTATATACTAAACGACTTATTTTTCACCATAAAACCTACAATGACCCAAAAAAGTGTCTAGTCTTTATCCTCCATCCCAGTCCCCCGCCCCCATCTTTTCTCCAGCCTCTTCCCACCATCCTGTCCTTCCCCTCCCGTCCAATAACAGACGGTGCCTTGTCGTGTCCCCCCAGTGCAGTTTGGCAGTGTCCATGTCCTGGGACAAGTACCCTCCCCTGAGCTGGACGAGAATTCCGGACTAGCGGCCAGCCGTCTACATCCGGGCATTCTGTACGGTCTGAACGACCACGGCGACACCAACCGGGTCTTCGCCATGGACCCTGACAGTGGGGAGGTGAAGGCCACCCTCACCATTGACGGCGTCCACAACCACGACTGGGAGGACCTGTGTGTTGGTACCTGTGGGCAGGTGAGGAAGGCCCGGAAGGAGGGGTTGGTGGGGGATCAAATCGGAAGAGACTGAGGTGAGCAGAAGGTCAGAGGTGAAGGGCGTCAGAGGAAAAAAAAAAAGTCAAATGAATGGAGGGTCAGCTGGGGATAGAATAGGAAGTGATGGGGTCAGATGGCGAGGGGTTGCAGGCGAAAAAGAGAGACAACAGATAGAGAGTGGCAAAGGTAAGGATGGTTAAGGTAAGGAGGGGTGAGCTAAGGTGGGGGGTGAGGTAAGGAGGGGGTGAGGCAAGAAGGCAGTCAGGTAGGGAGGGGGTGAGGTAAGGAGGGGGTGAGGTAAGGAGGGGTGAGGTAAGGAGGGGGTGAGGTAAGGAGGGGTGAGGTAAGGAGGGGGTGAAGTAAGGAGGAGTGAGGTACGGAGGGGTCAGGTAAGGAGGGGTGAGGTAATGAAGGGATGAGGTAAGGAGGGGTTCAAGTAAGAAAGGGGGTGAGGTGAGGAGGGGGGGTGAGGTAAGAAAGGGATGAGGTAAGGAAGGGTGAGGTAAGGAGGGGTGAGGTAAGGAAGGGGTCAGGTGAGGAAGGGTGAGGTAAGGAGGGGTGGAGAGGTAGGAGGGGGTGAGGTAAAGAGGGGTGAGGTAAGGAAGGGGTCAGGTGAGGAAGGGTGAGGTAAGGAGCGGTGAGGTAAGGAGGGGGGTGAGGTAAAGAGGGGTGAGGTAAGGAAGGGGTCAGGTGAGGAAGGGTGAGGTAAGGAGGGGGTGAGGTAAGGAGGGGGTGAGGTAAGGAGCGGTGAGGTAGGGAGGGGGTGAGGTAAAGAGGGGTGAGGTAAGGAAGGGGTCAGGTGAGGAAGGGTGAGGTAAGGAGGGGGGGAGGTAAGGAGGGGGTGAGGTAAGGAGAGGTGAGGTAAGGAGAGGGGGTGAGGTAAAGAGGGGTGAGGTAAAGAGGGGTCAGGTAAGGAGGGGGTGAGGTAAAGAGGGGTGAGGTAAAGGAGGGGTGAGGTAAGGAGGGGGTCAGGTAAAGAGGGATGAGGTATGGAGGGGTCAGGTAAGGAGGGGTGAGGTATGGAGTTGGTGAGATAAGGAGGGGTGAGGTAAAGAGAGGGGTGAGGTAAGGAGGGGTCAGGTAAGGAGGGGTGAGGTATGGAGTTGGTGAGATAAGGAGGGTGAGGTAAAGAGGGATGAGGTAAGGAGGGGGTCAGATAAGGAGGGGTCAGATAAAGAGAGGGTCAGGGAAGGAATAGGTCAGGGAAGGAGGGATCATATAAACACGGGGTCAAGTGAGAAGGAGGTCAAATAAAGAGAAGGTCAGGTGACGTGAAGATCAGATGATGAGGTCAGGTGAGAGAGAGAGAGAGATGAATTGAAACGAAGGCTAGGTGAGGGAACGGTTCTACAAGGAGCAGATTAGCTGTAGAGAGGGGGGAAACAATGGTGGGAGAATGCGCCGTGAGGTGAGAGTGGCGGAGTTTCTACCAGATCGGTGGGCAGTTGTGTACTCACACACACACACACACACACACACACCACACACACACACACACACACACACACACACACACACTGATGGTTCTTTCCCTAACTACAGGCAGACAACAGCACCTGTCTATTTATCGCCGACATCGGAGACGGTAACGGTGACAACCCCCGTCAGATCTACAAGGTCAGGGAGCCTCAGGACCTCAAAGATGCTAACCTGACAGTTGTGGACATCTACAGATTCACGTCAGTGCAAGCCTGTATCCACCTGTCACTGTCAGCTTCTTCCTCCTGTCACTGTCATCTTCCCCCTGTCACTGTCATCTTCTTCCCTCTGTCACTGTCATCTTCTTCCCCCCTGTCACTGTCATCTTCTTCCCTCTGTCACTGTCATCTTCTTCCCCCCTGTCACTGTCATCTTCTTCCCTCTGTCACTGTCATCTTCTTCCTCCTGTCACTGTCATCTTCTTCCCTCTGTCACTGTCATCTTCTTCCCCCCTGTCACTGTCATCTTCTTCCCTCTGTCACTGTCAGCTTCTTCCCTCTGTCACTGTCAGCTTCTTCCCTCTGTCACTGTCATCTTCTTCCCTCTGTCACTGTCAGCTTCTTCCCTCTGTCACTGTCAGCTTCTTCCTCTTTCACTGTGTCATCTTCCCCCTGTCACTGTCATCTTCTTTCATCTCTGTCACTGTCATCTTCTTCCCTCTGTCACTGTCATCTTCTTCCCCCCTGTCACTGTCATCTTCTTCCCCCCTGTCACTGTCATCTTCTTCCCTCTGTCACTGTCATCTTCTTCCCCCCTGTCACTGTCATCTTCTTCCCCCCTGTCACTGTCATCTTCTTCCCTCTGTCAATGTCATCGTCTTCCTCCTGTCACTGTCATCTTCTGCCCCCCTGTCACTGTCATCTTCTTCCCTCTGTCACTGTCATCTTCTTCCCTCTGTCACTGTCATCGTCTTCCTCCTGTCACTGTCATCTTCCCCCTGTCACTGTCACCTTCTTCCCACTGTCACTGTCGTCTTCTTTCCCCACTGTCACTGTCATCTTCTTCCCTCTGTCATTGTCATCTTCTTCCTCCTGTCACTGTCACCTTCTTCCTCCTGTCACTCTAATCTTCTTCCTTCCCCCTGTCACTGTCATCTTCATCCTCCATGTCACTGTCATCTTTCTTCCTTCTGTCACTGTCATCTTCTTCCTTCTGTCACTGTCATCTTCATCCCCCTGTCACTGTCATCTTCTTCCTCCTGTCACTGTCACCTTCTTCCCCCTGTCACTGTCATCTTCTCTCACCCCCCCCCCCCCCCCCCCCCCCCCCCCCCCGCCTGTCACTGTCATCTTCTTCCTTCTTTCATTGTCATCTTCTTCCCCCTGTCAAGGTCATCTCTTCTTCCTCCTGTCACTGTCATCTTCTTCCCTCTGTCAGTGTCATCTTCTTCCCCCCTGTCACTGTCATCTGTCTTCTTCCCCCTGTCACTGTCATCTTCTTCCCCCCTGTCACTGTCATTATTTCCCCTGCCACTGTCATCTTCTTCCTCCTGTCACTGTCATCGTCTTCCTCTTGTCACTGTCATCTTGTCTATGTCACTGTCATCTTCTTCCTTCTGTCACAGTTATCTTCTACCTTTTGTCACTGTCATCTTCTTCCTCCTGTCACTGTCATCTTCTTCCTTCTGTCACTGTCATCTTCTTCCCCCTGTCACTGCCATCTTCTTTTCCCTTGCCACTGTCATCTTCCTCCTGTCAGTGTCATCTTCATCTCCCTTTCCCTGTCATCTTCTTTGTCACTGTCATCTTCTTCCCCTGTCACTGTCATCTTCTTCCTTCTGTCACTGTCATCTTCTTGACTCTGTCACTGTCATCTTCTTCCGCCCTGTCACTGTCATCTTCTTCCTCCTGTCACTGTCATCTACTTCCCCCTGTCACTGTCATCTTCTTCCACCTTGCCACTGTCATCTTCTTCCCCCTGTCACTGTCATCTTCGTGTTGTCACTGTCATTTTCTTCCCCCTGTCACTGTCATGTTCCTCCTCCTGTCATTGTCATCTTCTTTCCCCTGTCACTGTCACCTTCTTCCCCCTGTCACTGTCATCTTCTTTCCCCTGTCACCGTCACTTCTTACCCTGTCAGTGTCATCTTCTTCCTCTTGTCACTGTCATCTTCTTTTCCTTGTCACTGTCATCTTCTTTTCCTTGTCACTGTCATCTTCTTCCCCCTGTCACTGTCATCTTCTTTTCCTTGTCACTATCATCTTCTTCCCCCTGTCACTGTCATCTTCGTCCCCCTTTCACTATCATTTTCTTCCCCCTATCACCGTCACTTCTTACCCTGTCAGTGTCATCTTCTTCCTCTTGTCACTGTCATCTTCTTCCCCCTGTCACTGTCATCTTCTTCCCCCTGTCACTGTCATCTTCTTTTCCTTGTCACTATCATCTTCTTCCCCCTGTCACTGTCATCTTCGTCCCCCTTTCACTATCATTTTCTTCCCCCTATCACCGTCACTTCTTACCCTGTCAGTGTCATCTTCTTCCTCTTGTCACTGTCATCTTCTTCCCCCTGTCACTGTCATCTTCTTGTCACTATCAACTTTTTCCTCCTGTCACTGTCATCCTCTTCCTCTTGTCACTGTCATCTTCTTTTCTTTGTCACTGTCATCTTCTTCCCCCTGTCACTGTCATCTTCTTGTCACTATCATCTTCTTTCTCCTCTCACCGTCATCTTCTTCCTTCTGTCACTGTCATCTTCTTCCCCCTGTCACCGTCACGTTTTCCCCTACCACTGTCATCTTCTTCTTCTGTTACTGTCATCTTCTTCCCTGTCACTGTCATCTTCTTCCTCTTGTCACTGTCATCTCCCCTATGTCACTGTCATCTTCTTCCATCGCAGTCATTTTCTACCTTCTGTCAATGTCATCTTCTTCCCTCTGTCACTGTCATCTTCTTCTCCCTGTCACTGCCATCTTCTTCCCCCTGTCACTGTCATCTTCCTTCTGTCAGTGTCATCTTCCCCCTGTCACTGTCATCTTCATCCCCCTTTCGCTGTCATTTTTCCCCCCCCCTCACTGTCATCTTCCACCTTGTCACTGTCATCTTCTTCCCTCTGTCACTGTCATCGTCTTACCCTGTCACTGTCATCTTCTTCTTCCTTCTGTCACAGTCATCTTCTACCTGCTGTCACTGTCATCTTTTTCCCCCTGTCACTGTCATCTTCATCCCCCTGTCACTGTCATCTTTTTCCCCTGTCACTGTCATCTCCCACCTTGTCACTGTCATCTTCTTCCCTCTGTCACTGTCATCTTCTTCCCTCTGTCACTGTCATCTTCTTCCCTCTGTCACTGTCATCGTCTTCCCCTGTCACTGTCATCTTCTTCCCTCTGTCACTGTCATCTTCTTCCCCTGTCACTGTCATCTTCTTCCTCTTGTCACTGTCATCTTCTTCCTTCTGTCAATGTCATCTTCATCCCCCATTCGCTGTCATCTTCTCCCCCCTGTCACTGTCATCTTCTTGTTGTCACTGTCATTTTCTTCCCCCCTGTCACTGTCATCGTCTTCCCCCTGTCACTGTCATGTTCCTCCTCCTGTCACTGTCATCTTCTTTCCCCTGTTACTGTCATCTTCTTCCCCCTGTCACTGTCATCGTCTTTCCCTGTCACTGTCATCGTCTTCCTTATCATCGTCTTTAGTCACTGTCAGTAGTGACACAGTCGTAATGCTAGTGAACAATGAGCAAGGCAGTGCAAACAACACTACACAGTCAGAGAGAAGGGAAAGCAGGTAACTAACAAATGACAGTTTCTTGCATACCTATTCATAAGACCCAATGCAAGCAAAGGGCACTCTGGAAAAAAAAAAAAAGGAATCTTCTTTCTCTTCTGAGACTGTTGTTGATTTGTTGTCTAGAGAATCAGGGACAAGAATTGAAGGACGACAGCATCATGGACAAACCTGTTCCCACGGAAGGTATACACCTGGTGATCCATAGGAAAGGAAAATGAGGATTCTACGTAAGCTTCGAATAAAGGAAAGTCATTGCTACTGACGTCAAAGCCACTGTTTATAATTTGTTTAGGGATTATTACTGTTTGTTATGTATTAGAAATCTTGCTGACGATTTGAAACTGAGGGCTTTGACATTGCTGGGAGACGTATTAACCCTACAGTCAAGATAAGGGGCATGTTAAAATGGCAGTGCGTAATGCAGGAGCCCACGCACGATCCCGGCTATGGTAATATAATGAGGGAAGATTAATGGTCAAAGGTCTGGTTGCAGAACTGTCAAATTACACGTATTTCACTTTCAAAATGAACATATGAAGGCGTCCAGTAAATAGGATCAGGTAATTTTCTTTAATTCAATAATCTGCATATTCTATCGAAGGTTTTTTTTGTCGACGCTGCTGTTTTAAGGTCTGTGTGGGTGAGGCGAGATGCTTTTCCTCGCGCTGAAACTTATCTTCCTCAGCCACTTCAGCAAAGCGGTAACCTTTGTCCACCAGTTTAACCGATATTCCCAGCTCAACGGAACATTGGAATTCGATGTCAATATGGAAGGAAACAGGCTCATTTTCCACTGAACTCTTTCTTCTTTAAATGAAGAGCTCATACACAAGTAGATTTTCCCGTTCCAAGAACTTTGGAAGGTTTTTGTGAAATTCGTCCCAGAAGAATGTCCATCAAAGCTTTTTACGTCGTGAGGAACCAGTATTTGTCAGGGAACAGTGGAAGTCATCAATTTGAGTCGGGGAAAATAAACTGTAGCTTAATTCAGAACAAACGCAGTTTGTTAAACCAGGTTTTGCAGCTCAAAGCTCACCCAGTTAACACCCCTTCTCACCCCTCTCTGACTCAGATGGAGCCAGGATGACGCCGAGTCTCTCCTCATCGACCCTCACGGCGATCTCTACGTCATCTCCAAAGCACATCACGGTGACGCACGCTTTCGCCAAGCTGCCGCGGGCAGGATGGAGTTCTCCTAAGGCGGTGAGGATAGAGGATGACAAACACGGTGGCCTTTGACCTGCAAACGGCACACCACGATCCCCAGGGGGCAGACCTGTCCCCAGACGGTCAGTCCATGCTGGTGAAGACGGAGGAGGGGGTGCTGTACTTCCCCTTTTTCCAGCGCCATGGATTACATGCAGCAGCTGGCTCAGCTGAGGCCTCAGGAGGTCTCCACTTACGTCAGGAGGAAGAGTGGGGAGGCGGTGGCGTGGGACGTGGAGGGGGCTGGGTTCTACACCCTCCCTGAAGGGCTTCATCCTGTCTTCAATCTACTATTCCAGGAAGGATGGGGCTCTGGNCGACCTGCCCTGCTCTTGCAAAAACATCTTCTCCGGCTGTCACCATGTCCCCGTTAGATACCAGGGCTGTCACCATGTCCCCGTTAGTTACCAGCGCTGTCACCATGTCCCCGTTAGACTCCAGGGCTGTCCCCATGTCCCCGTTAGATACCAGGGCTGTCACCATGTCCCCGTTAGATACCAGGGCTGTCACCATGTCCCGTTAGACAGGCCAGTGCGGTCAGGGTTAGCTGTCACCATGTCCCCGTTAGATACCAGGGCTGTCCACCATGTCCCCGTTAGATACCAGGGCTGTCACCATGTCCCCTCTCCGTTAGATACCAGGGCTGTCACCATGTCCCCGTTAGATACCAGGGCTGTTCACCATGTCCCCGTTAGACACCAGGGCTGTCACCATGTCCCCGTTAGACACCAGGGCTGTCACCATGTCCCCGTTAGACACCAGGGCTGTCACCATGTCCCCGTTAGGACACCAGGGCAAAGTCACCATGTCCCCGTTAGATACCAGGGCTGTCACATGTCCCCGGTTAGACACCAGGGCTGTCACCATGTCCCCGTTAGATACCAGGGCTGTCACCATGTCCCCGTTAGATACCAGGGCTGTCACCATGTCCCCGTTAGATACCAGCGTTGTCACCATGTCCCCGTTAGATACCAGGGCTGTCACCATGTCCCCGTTAGATACCAGGGCTGTCACCATGTCCCCGTTAGATACCAGCGCTGTCACCATGTCCCCGTTAGATACCAGGGCTGTCACCATGTCCCCGTTAGTTTACCAGGGCTGTCACCATGTCCCCGTTAGATACCAGGGCTGTCACCATGTCCCCGTTAGATACCAGCGCTGTCATCCTAATCCTACTGATTCTTTCGGGTTAGCATCCTGTTCCCGGTGTCTCTGGGTTGTTGTCGCACTGCTTCCGGCGGCGTCTCCCTCAGGCCGTCGTCCCTGTTGGAATTAAAGTCGCTGTTAGTGTGTGTGTGTGTGTGTGTGTGTGTGTGTGTGTGTGTGTGTGTGTGTGTGTGTGTGTGTGAATGTGCGGGGCGCGCGTGCGTGTATGCATGCATAAGTATGTGCACACGTGTGTGCATATGTATGGGATGACAACGGATGAAGCTTAGGATGAGGGAAGTGTGGCATCGGTGTTTCTAATACTCTGCCCGTCCCTTTGAAAAACGAAAGAAAGAAAGAATGATAGACAGACAGACCAGACAGACCGACAGACAGACAGGAACACAGATAGACAGAAAGAACAAATAAGAGAACAAATATCACAATTAATGTTCCAGTTAAATTTAATGCAAATGTTACAGCAGTACCATTCATATGTTGAAAATCATAAAATACATTTGCCCATCACTTCAATGAAAGCTGACGATGCATTCGGACTATAAAACAAAAACTTTGAAATTAGATGAAGGAAGAGAAGGGGATAACATAGGGTATCTTTTTTCGCATCAGTGTGAACTTGAGCTTATTTCCGATTTTTTTTCAAGGTCTCGACTAATTACTCCAGTTTTTTTTTTTCTTTATTTCACATGGTTTTTATTCTTAATATTTGTTCTGTTCACTCTGGTAGGCTTATGTGTAGGGATTAAACATACACAACTTGAAAGCAGTGAATAGGCATTCAAGTGAAGTGAGTGTGACAAATGATCAGTTTTAGGATAAAAAAAAGGGTGTTCCTCAGGCTGCCATTTAGTAGGCCTACTTTTTTTTTTTATGCTCGATAAAGGTTTTATATTAAACCAAAAATGTCCAATATACTTATTCAGTGTTGGTTCTCTCATCTTAGTTGCGTTACTTCATCTATCCATCAGCTTCAAAGCATGCCTAGTGTGGTCTCAAAACTTAGCAAATGTGGTGTAGCATACATGGACTAGCCTGCACGCAGTGACACCTCTTTGATGAAGCTGAAACTGAAACAGTGGGTTTTTACAATAAATTCAAAGAAAGAAAGAAAGAAAGGAAGGAAGGAAGAAAATGATAACTGTTGTAAACACTTATCTCTGTGATAATTATCATTTTCCTTCACTCATGACAAGAAATTGGTCTGACTGGTTTCCTGTAATGGTACCATACGTGAACCATTCAGACTGCAGTAACATCCAACAAAGGAGACGATGACCACCGGAACACCAAACCCTTGAAAGAATAACGAAATAGCCTATCAAAAGGATATCAATCCTGTCAAAGAAGATCAGCAACTCAAGATAAGAAAACGCCAAATCCTATGAAAGAATGGTACTATTCCATGTCGAAAAGGAATCTAAGCCCCGTGAAAGAAGAAGATACTAAATCGCCAGAAAGAGGGGCACTACATTCTGTGAAAGAAAAGAACATTAGATCTTCAATATAGTGGGACACTCAACCCGTGAAAGGAGGACCCTAACCTTGAAGAGGTCATAACACCCTAGCAGGAAAACTTAACTTTTCGAAAGGAGGGAAGTAAAACAAAAAACATACAAAACTTTCGAAAGGATCCTATCAAAACAAAACCATACAAAACAACAACAAACAAACAAACGAAAACAGCAAACTCTATAAAACATGATGAAACTAAATTCCAGGAAAGGAGGACACAGAACCGTGAGAACAGACATATTACTATATGAAAGAGGAGCTGTGACGGTACAAAGTGTCCACACGCGGACACTTTGTTCCTGCGGACACTTTGTACCGTGAACTGACACACAAAGTGCCTGCAGAAATCCTGCGGACACTTTGTTTCCGCGAGGTGACATGTAACTTACAAAAGCGGAACAAAGTGTCCGCATCAGTGTGAGTGGGTGAATGTGCACGTACACTCCCATGCGTGTGCGTGCGTGCGTGTGTGCGTGCGTGTGCGTGCGTGCGAGTAGGTGTGTGTGTGTGTGTGTGTGTGTGTGTGTGTGTGTGTGTGTGTGTGTTGTGTGTGTGTGCGTGCTCGCACGCGCGCGCACGCACGTGAGCGTAATCTAAACTTTGTGCGCTGTTGCACAAAAAAGTAGTCAACAAATTTTAAACATTTTTGTTTAAACACACACACACACACACACACACACACACACACACACACACACACACACGTGTGCACGTGCATACGCACGCACACACGCACGCACGCACGCACACGCATGGGAGTGTACGTGCACATTCACCCACTCACACTGAGGCTGAAACGGCTGCGGACACTTTGTTCCGCTTTTTGTAAGTTATATGTCACCTCGCGGAACAAAGTGTCCGCAGGATTTCTGCGGACACTTTGAATGTCAGTTCACGGTACAAAGTGTCCGCAGGGAACAAAGTGTCCGCGTGCGGAAACTTTGTTTCTTCTGCGGACACTTTGTACCGTCACAGGAGCACTAAAGTTTATAAAAGAAGGGCACTAAAGCCTGCAGAAGAAAAGGACACTTGCCCCCATGAATAGAGAAGTCAACATCCTATGAATGACAGAGGATCACAATGAATCCCGTGAAAGAAGAGAACATTAAACCCTGCAAAAGGAAAGGACAACTTAACCTGATGACAAAGGCACTAAATCCTATGAACGAAGAACACAAAACCCTACCATAAAAGATCACAGTAAGTCTTATGAAAGGTGTAGATACCTAGCTCTTTGTATACGTGACACAAATCCCGTTGAAAGAAGATGACACTTAAAGTGTGAAAGCAGAACAATCAGCCAGATGAAAGCACACTAAACGAAAGGAGATAAAATAATGTTATACACAGCCTCAAGCCAAGGCGGGAAAGGATGGCTGAAGAATGAGGGGGTTGAAGGTGGTGTAGGAAGGACGGTTGAGGGAAGGTGGAGGTCTATTCATTTAAAAGGGGTAGTTCATGGCTGGTATATTCCGGGAAGAAAAAGCTGCCATCTCCTTCACAGTCATTTCCTTTGACTGACAACAAGGACTGTGGTTATCCAACTGTGTGGCTTTAAAAAAAAAAAAAAAAAAAAAAAAAAAAAAAAAAAACGCTTATGACGTAATTTGCAATTACCCAACATGAGTGACGTTTTATCTTTCAAATGACGCACATGAATCGGATTTTTTTTCCCCATGATTAACACTCATTTTCCTGTCATTTTTGGCTACGAAGGAAGGTTAATGATGCATCGCGAAAAAAGTGTAGAAATGAAACTTTTTCTGCTTAGCTACAGTTTCACTCGCTCATTCCACTGTGAGTGATAACATCTATACATCTATTTACTTACTTATGTTTGAAAGGCTGTATCTGTATCTGCTCTATTTTAGTTCTAAATTTGTTAAGAAATTTATTCATAATTCCTCCTCTATGGGGTATAAATCATGCTTAAAGATCTGATCTAAATACTGTGTAACTCAGTATTTGTAGGGGGGGAAAAATAAAAAAAAAAAACAAACAAAAAAAAAAAACAAACAAAAAAAAAACAAAAAACAAAAACAAAAAACAAACAACAAAAAAAACTGCGTTATGATATAATGCAACGTGTCTTGGATCAGTGAGTGAAGGATTAACTGTAAGTAATCAAACTTTAAAAGAAAATGTCATTGTGGTAACATTGAAATTATCGCTAAAGATGTTATCACCGATGTACGGCAGATAACAGTCTTTGACACTAACATGCGGCAGGGAGTGGGAAGATTTAATTACTATTAATCATTCTGCAAGATGCGACTTTGCTAGCGCCCATTATTGCTGAGAAAATACTAACTATCTGATTAACATGGAAGCGAGCGCGAGCGCGTACCACACACACACTCACACACACACACACTCCACACACACACACACACACACACACAACACATAGAGACACGCACACATACACTCTCTCTCTCTCTCTCTCTCTCTCTCTCTCTCGCACACACACACACATTCACACACAGACACACACACACACACACACACACACACACACACACACATACACACACACGTACGCACGCACGCACGTACACACACACACACACACACACACACACACACACACACGCACGCACGCACGCACGTACACACACACACACACACACACACACACACACACACACACCTGAAACGGTATGATCACATACTCACTTATGTACACGTGCAAGTCAAGAAGCCCGGGTTGTGGACATGGATCCCATGAGCAATGCTTGGGGGGTGGGGGGGGGGGGAACCTGACCCACACATGGAGCACGCGCTGAACGGGCCGTGAAACACCTAGCTGTGTCTGCGTTGCAGGAAATGCCCGCTACGTTGCTTTTGGGAAAACCAGGGAAGTGCTTATTTATATAGAGCGTGTGAACATATATATGAAGAATGGATTTCTGACCTCTAAGTGAACGAGAAATAAGTCGGCAGAATAACAAACACAGGGAGATGAATCAACAGCAGCAGCAGCAGCAGCAGATGATGATGATAATAATAATAACTCTCTCTCTCTCTCTCTCTCTCTCTCTCTCCTCGTCTCCTCTCTCTCTCTCTCTCTCTCTGTGTGTGGTGTGTGTGTGTGTGTGTGTGTGTGTGTGTGTGTGTGTGTGTGTCAGTCAGTACAACTTTGAGTTAATCTGACAATAAATTGGTTTCTGTCTGTCTGTCTGTCTGTCTGTCTGTCTGTCTCTCTCTCTCTCTCTCTCTCTCTCTCTCTCTCTCTCTCTCTTCTCTCTCTCTCTCTCTCTCTCTCCCATTGTACAAGTTCGGTTTGAAAAATCTTTGTATCCACAGGTACCCTACACAATACGCCCCCTACCCCGACAACAGACTCCAACCACCACCACCACCCATCCCTCACCTCTGCCCCTCTCCTCCTCCCCAGCCCCCGTCTGTTCACTACTACCCTTGCTGGATAATCCCCGAACTGGCCCATGTTGTGTGTGTGTGTGTGTGTGTGTGTGTGTGTGTGTGTGTGTGTGTGTATGCGCGCGCGCGCGCGCGCGTGTGTGTGTGCATGCGCGCGTACGTGCGCGTAGTTGGGGGGGGGGGGGGGTGGGGGGGGGGGGGGGGGGGGGGGTGGGGCGTGCGTGCGTGCGTGCATACGTGCTTGTGTGTGTGCGGGGGGGAGGTTATATTGATATGACTCCCAGGCGGTAAACACAACAATATCTCTGCACCGCTTTCTCAGTGATCATAGTACACTTAGTGCTTTGATTTTAATCTGAAATGGACGTTGCCTTCGTCTGCCTCACACTAAGCATAAGAAGCTGATAATTTCCCTGGTTTTGTATGCACAGGTTCTTTCATGGGGGTCAGCTCAATGTCGATCGATTTTCGGCTCGATATTCCCCTCTACTCGGTACTCCTCCTGTTCGATACTCTCCCTACTCAATACTTCCGTTGCTTGACCTGAGACAAGTGTTGTTTGTGTGTGTGTGTGTGTGTGTGGAGGGGGGGGGGGGGGGCGTGCGTGCGTGCATGCGTGTGTGCATATGTGTGAAAGAGAGAAAGAAAGAGAGAGAGAGAGAGAGAGAGAGAGAGAGAGAGTGCGCGCGCGCGCGCGCGCGCGCGCGCGCGCGCGCGCGTGTGTGTGTGTGTGTGTGTGTGTGTGTGTGCGTGATCTTCAGCTGTGATGTGGGAAAGATTTCTTGTCGTTTTCATTTCTCCCGAAACAAGAGCTTCTTCCTCTTGTGCATGAGGGGGCGGAAAGGGGTATTCAGCAGGAGAAATATCGAGTAGGGAAAGGGGGGGGGGGGGGGGTGGGGGGGGGGGGGGGGGGGAGGTATTGCACAGGGGGGGGTAATATCGGAGAGAGAGAGCATTGAGAAGGTGGAGTATTGTGCAGCAATAGGCGGGGAGGGGTGAGGAGGGTGTGGTGGTGTGGAAGGTATCAAGCAGGGAAAAAATAATAGCGGGATGGGGGGGTGGGGGAAGGGATGCCAGCGACAATTTGAACAATTCAGTTCTGTTCTTATGCCTTTCGTCTTAGTTTTCTACTTGTCATGAAATCTTCACTCCAGTATCATACTACAAAAACTGCCATACAATCTGTTTTCTTATCAAGTTGCAAGAACGTAAACCTGCAAGGGTCAATGGGAAGGAATAAAAGAAAAAAAAAAAGTGGGTGGGGGGGGGGGGGGGGGGGGGGGGGGGGGGGAGAGAAAATAACGGACTCAGGAGGCTGTCGTCTGAATCTAAGTAAAAAAAAAAGGAAAAACAAAATTAAAAAATGGCCAGTTTCTCGCAGCGGTTGCTGGGCTGGGATTTCTCATTTCTGTTGAAATTGGATTTGCTTTCACATTCGATGTTTGCTGCCACTTAGAGTAGGGGTGAAACGCAAAAGATTGTGGTTTGTTTGTTTGTTTTATATCACTGGCTTGTAAAAACTTTTGCAGGGTCGAAAAAAAAAAAAGAAATGATTCGGTAATCCAGCTGGCTTCTAGAAATTTTCAATCTTCTCCGACTGTGTAGATCTACAAGACTCGTTATGCTTCGTCACAGATATGCTGTATTGCTATCTGATGAAACGCGTGCGCGCGCGCGCGCGCGCGAGCGCGCGCGTACACACACACACACACACACACACACACACACACACACAACACACACACACAACACACTGCACACGAACAGAACAACACACACACAACACACACAACACACACTTGCCAAACAGAAAAGCAGCAACTGCAATGGATTGAAAGTAGTAGGATGCAAAAAAAAAAAAAAAAAAAAAAAAAAAAAAAAAAAAAAAAAAAAAAAACCTACGGTCGCTGTAAGGAGTGCTTTCTATGTCGGTCACCATAAAGAGTGTGTTTAGTGTAGTTTCCCGAAGACGTTATTGTTTTTACTGAGGTCTCTCTGAGAGTCTTAGAAACACTAAACATTAGGGTGACCACACAGGATCATTACTCTTTTCCAAAGTAAGCATTTTTTTTTTTTTTTTTGCATTTATTATTTGCATACGCTCTTCCTTTGAAAAAAGCTTGGACACTATCATAAAAAAAAAAGTTTCAAATATTGATTTCAGGCGAATACACAATCTCCTGATGGTTGTTTTTTACTGTGGAAAGTTTCTTTTTTTTTCAATTTTTTTTTTTAGGAATATGCATGTGTGCGTGCGTGCATGTGGTGTGTGTGTGTGTGTGTGTGTGTGTGTGTGTGTGTGTGTGCGTGTGGTGTGTGTGTGTGTGTGTGTCTGTGCCTGTGTGTCTGTGTGTTTCTATGTATGTGTTGTGTTTGTGTCTGTCTGTGTCTGTGTGTAAAACGCGAGCGTGTGTGCCCGCACGTGATTAGATAGGTAGATGCTGTTCTTTAATAAAGAAATTAATAAACATGTGAAACTGCTATGAAAGGTCCCCTAGTCGTTTGTGGTATCGGAACAAAATCCTTGGACTTTGCCCCATAGAGTGCACCGTGTCTAGGACAAGCTCGCCATAACTGCACCAAAGAGTACACCGTATCTTAACACAAGATAAGCAAAGATAGACAGATAGATTGCAATCCAAGGTACCCCCCCAACACACACACACACACACACACACACACACACGCACACCCACACACACACACACACACACACACACACACACACATTTTGAACAACACACGGTGACCAAGAACAGAACCAACCTACGATGTTTACACCCTAATCTCTCCCAAATCAGCGAAGGTCGCATCATGTGAATATGCTCCCAATAAATTCAGTGTGTGTGTATGTCAGCTTTCACCAGTCTCGGGGCAGCCAGCACATCACCGCCAGTCGCTGGTCCCTTCGGAAATCACACGATGGAACTCCACTTACCATGCATTCTTTGCTGTTGCCAGAACCATCTGTACTGAGGGCTGTACCTTCTCAGACCGGTCCATTCTCTGTCTGTCTGACGGTGGGATCTGGCTGTCCCCAGAGATGTGAGGCGATGGGGCTTTTTTGTCTGCAGGTTGACGGATGTGTCGTCAGTCGTGAAGTTACTCTTCCAGTGTCTTTCACAGCTAGGTGACGCTGACAGTTACGTGTTTTGTGTGTGGGGGTCACTCGCTCGCGGGATATGTGTTGTGTGTGTGTGTGTGTGTGTGTGTGTGTGTGTGTGTGTGTTTACCGTCGTCTCTTTTTGTGGATGTCTTTGTCGTATTGTTGCTACTGCAGGTAATGTATTGTAGTGTAATGCAATGTATGACATAATATAATGTAATATATGTATAAAATAATATAATATAATTAATATAATATATGATACAACATATGTAAATATAACTATGATACAATATACCACATATCATATCATATCATATCATATCATATCATATCATATCATATCATATCATATCATAATCATCATACATCACACAAGATAATACAATATCATGTAATGATACAAACATAATGTAATCTAATAGATAACATTGTTGTATCATTTATCATTTCTTTATCTGCTTATCTCTCTCTATTTACACACCAACACACACACTCTCTCCTCTCTCTGTCTCTTTCTCTCTGTCTGTCTGTCTGTCTGTCTGTCTGTCTGTCTGTCTGTCTGTCTCTCTCTCTCTCTCTCTCTCTCTCTCTCTCTCTCTCTCTCTCTCTTCCAGTTTCAATATTCACTAAAGGCTTTGATGTACATATATGATACACCAATTGCTTTATATAAAAATCCTACTGTGTGTTGATTCCAATTCTGTTTTACAATCACTAGAGCGTTGGGACTGCAAAGCTAGAAAAGATTTGCTTTTTGAAATAAAGCATGTCTTGCATTGTTGTTTCATAACTCTAGGTATAAGAATTGATTTTTGTTGGGTCCCATCTCACTGTGGTATAAAGTGGAATGAAATAGCAGACAGTCTTTGCAAAAGAAGGAGCAAATAGAAATGCTGAAAATTTAACCAAAAAATCCCTTAGATTTGTCCTCTTGTGAATTAATCCAAATTATGGAAAAGTACACACATAAGCAGAATTTTAATAAAGAAGTGGCTACTTTACCATCGTGCCCTAGGCACATTGTTAGATTATTTCATAAATTAAGGCTGAATACCTGGAACACTAAATATTCTCATGGTATTACTTGTGTCTGCGGAGAAAACATTTCCGTACGTCATCTTTTGTTTTGAATGCTCAGTGTTGACCTCGCTCTATCAGGAGGAAGGTATTGAGATGAATAACTTTGATAATGTCAATACTGTCTTATATGGTTCATGTTTGCTGAAATTGCCATGGTTATTTCGCAGTCACAGGTTGCAAAATTTTTTTTATAAAGATCGCAACTTTGTGTACCATTAGGGTATTTCACTTATGTAAGGGTCTAATATCATCTGGCGATGAAAAGACATTAAACAAACCTCTGAACTGAACTGAACTGAACTGGAAAAGTCCAGTTGCCAACAGAAAGTACAAGTATGGTCGAACATAGTATGACTGTCAGTAAGTCTGAACTCTGCCTGGTAGACGAGGAAGACCGACGTCAGCTTGTTCACTATACAGTGACTATATTTTATCTCTTTTTTCATTTCAACATTAACAATACATTAGCATTTTTCTAAAACATCTTTTTCAGTAATCCTGCCAAAATACAACGGCAAAAGTTCCAGCGGAGGAAATACAGCCGCTGACAGAAATCACAAACACTTAGGAAACAGACAGAAGCTTGTTGAGTTTTTGTCTCAAAGTCCACAAAGAGGTCTGAACACAAGACCGGAGTCTGCTGACACTGGTATCATCTGCCACTGATCCCACAAAGCTCGCGTGAAAATTCGTCAGAACCATCGTCCTTCAGAATGATGAAGAAG
>JADBJO010010686.1:0-5000 GCA_016801955.1 Conus betulinus | reverse complement strand
AGAGAGAGAGGATCACATAAAAATTTACATATATTTCGCCAACGACAAAATGGCAACAAATCCAGTACCAGTAGCTGAAGCGGTAGCAGCAGCAACCGGCAAGCGATTGCTGTGTAGATTTTTTTTAATGAGAAAGGATTTGATTACCCTTTAACATAGTAATCTGATGTTTAACATAGTAATCTGATCTTTAAAAGACCTTCAAATTCCCAGTACTAGTTACTAGTTAAAGGAAACAGAGAGAGAGAGAGGAGAGAGAGAGAGAAGAGAGAGAGGAGAGAGAGAGAGGAGAGGAGAGAGAGAGAGAGAGAGAGAGAGAGAGAGATGCGATGGAGGGAGGGGGGAGGTTAGAAAGGGATGGTGGTAGAGGTGGTTGAGGATGTGTGTGGGTGGGGGAAGAAGGGGGGGGGGGGTGGAAGGTTGCCACTGACATTCCAAACTTGCGAGAGAGAGAGAGAGAGAGAAGAGAGAGAGAGAGAGAGAGAGAGAGAGAGAGAGAGAGAGAGAGGGAGAGAGAGAGAGAGAGAGCAATGGCAATGACAAAGTTGTATTCAGTTTAGGCCAAAGACCCTTTATGAAGGGGTATAAATAGAGAAACAAAAACATGTAAAGCAAAATATTATCTCTTGCAATCGACATTGTTTACATACAGAAGCATAATATACATGCACATTATTCACGCACGTCACTCACATTCCTGGACATTCGTTTCACCTCATTCACCCAGTCCTTTCTCCTCCCTTACACTCGTCCCCCCCCCCCCCCCCCCCCCTCCTTCCCATATATCCTTCCCGCAGTCCTCCCATTCAGTAATATGCACGTTTATTCTAACAAAAAATTTTTAGGATATTCTGTTCTGCAAATAATTATCATATCTCATTAGGAGCATTCATCTTTTTTTTTTTTGATTTGCGTCGAAAGAGCGATATATCTAGCTAATTCTTGTAAACCTATTGGGATTATCACTTGAAAGAATACTCGCGACACTAATTTCGTTTGGAACTCCAGAAAAGGATGCTAAACAGGAACAGTTCTTTCGAATATGTTGTATAAGCTTCACAGTAAAACAAAAAATTCACCTCGTCTTCACACTCACTGTCGCAACATGGACAAGTGGTATCTTCCTGATTAATTGAAGCATTTAGGAACCATCTTTTACATTTTTTAGACCCAATTACTCTTAACCGAAATCTTGTCAAATTAATTCCGTGCCAATAGTTCCTAACACATGCCAAGTATTTCTCTGTTTGAAATATATTCTTAAAGGAATGGTACCATCTATATCTATCATTATTTTCTAACTCAGAGTGCCAATTTTGTTTACTACATAGAGAGAGAGAGGAGAGAGAGAGAGAGAGAGGGAGAGGAGAGAGAGAGAGAGAGAGAGAGAGAGAGAGGAGAGAGGATGCAGAGAGAGAGGGGGGGGCGGATTCAGAGAGGGAGACACTGACACTGACACAATTTTATTGCCATTAGCATTGCCATTGGGTATTATGAGTCATATCTAGCCATTGCGGCTCACAAACAGCTACTAAACAAAAAAAACCGTGCAAAGACTTCCCTTGTGATGGTACAAGTACTCCTTGACATAGAACTGCTACAAAAAGAAGATACGCACGCATGTAAGGCACGCACAAATGCAAGCGCGTTCGCGCACGCATACACAATATTACATTGACGTAGACTATCAGGTTATGAACATAACTACTGAGGCAATGTACCTTTAAGGAAGCGATCATCTTACTCATTCGTGATATGCTTTTTACGAAATGTACTCGCTTCTGCGACATACTTCGCAAATTCTACTACAGTTTTTTCGTTTTCACTTGCTAAAATCGCTACTAAATCTCTTTTTTGACCAACTGATTCATTGAAAAATGTGCACCCTCTACGGATATTGGCGTATGCAGCACAATCAAACACAAAATGTACTTCATTCTCAACACTGTCTCTTTCTTTACACACAGGACAAGATTTATTATTTGATTTTCTCGAACCATTTTGGTTTTGCGCCGAGACCGAGCGTTCTGGTTCGAAATCTTGCTAAACTATATTTATGCCATTTATGCGTTACAATTTTAAGATATTTCTCTGCTTCGAGATTGCTTTTAAATGAGAGAAACCAGTCGTATTTATCATTTCCATCCATGCCAGCATGCCAGTTTTGTTTGTAAGAACAAATATAAACGGTCCTTTAATTCTGAAATGAATTCTGCTTTATTACCGACTCCTTGTGACAACCAAAACTATGCCAAAAACCATTTCTCTGTCAATATGTTCTTAACATAGGAAACCCAGTTGAAATTTTCACTTTCATGTTGCAGTATGAGCATTTCATACGCCTGACCGCAGAGTCTGGTTATTGGTAGGCTTGCTAATTTCAACCAGTATTTAATACATCTAACATAAGTGGCAATAAAGAGAGGGCATCGTCCACTTTCACCGTAAACCATTTTATTTGATGCGTGCAAGGGTACGTGGATGATACGCTTTTATCGCATAGGTATATGAACTTTTTCCATTTCGATATTATCCAACATACCCCAAACTTCTGATGCATATATCAAAATAGGCTGTATCTGTGCATCAAATAATTTTCAAAATAGATTTACATCATTGGAGTTCAATTTCCTCATAGTTCTCAAAATATCTATGACACCTCTCTTTCCTTTTCTGCACATCTCAAACCAGCACTTTCTCAAGCTTATCTTTTGTTGTGAAGAGCATCCCAAGGTATTTATAGCTACTTGTCACTTTACCACCTTTCATATTTTGACAAGTAATCACCATTCCTAAAAACCCTTACATTTGTTTTGTTTAGATTCACTGTTAATTTCAACCTATCTGATTCCCTTTTCAAAGTGCCTAATGATTCTGTAAACCAACAGGCGTATCTGCGAGGAGAATAATATTCATCAGCAAAAAGCATTAGAAAAAAATTAGCGGCACACAGGTATCATTTGTATTCCATGCACCCTTCCCCCCCCCCCCCCCCCCTCGATATCTCTATTGCTAATTCATTTATGAAGAATGTAAACAAAAGTGTGGGATAAGCAGACACCCTTGTTTCACTCCCAGGGGGCAGCTGAAATAATCGGTATTAAGCTCCTTTCTCTCGGTACATGCAAGAACACACTCATGCATACTATAAACAGCTGCATACAACTTCTCATTTACACTATTTTTCCTCAGAATAATACCACAGAACATTTCTGTTGACTGAATCGAAAGAGTTCTGGAAATCAATAAATGCAACATACAATTTAGATTTTGTTAGTGAATATTTGTTAATACGGCGTACAGAGTGAATATGTGGTCTACTGTACTATATTTAGATCGAAATCCAGCCTGTTCATTCTATTATTTTCTCCTCTCTCTCTGCCCATACTTTTTAATCTTTTGTGAGTATATGCGTATACATTTTACTAATAACACTTGTCAATCCAACGCCTCGATAGTTATCAGAATTGTTACTATCACCTTCTTATGAAGAGGAACTATTATGTATTTGGACCAAGATTCGGAAAATATATCCCTTTATCAACACCGAGTGTGTAGTGAAAGAGTAACCAAGAAATCAACTACAACACAGAGTTAGCACATTTGAAAATTTCTCCAACTACTTTGTCTGGTCCTGCAATTTTTTCACATTTGATGGGTTTCCATACTGTTCAAGACCTCATCTCTTGTTATCGGATGATTAAACAGTGGTTCAAGACCTCATCTCTTGTTATATCTGATCATTAAAACAATGGTTCATCAGTATTTTGGATACTTTGTTCTTCGCTATGTACATCTGTATGAAAATCTTCAAAATTGTTGTTAAATCCGTTAAATACACTATATAAATGTTCATGCCATTGTTGCGAGATGATTTTCATGTAAATTTAATGATTTTCCACTAATCGATCGAATGGTGGATCAGAACAGTTTAGGGTCGTGAACAGATGTTTTTAAACTCATTAATTCGTTTTTCATCAAAGTCTTTTCTTCTCTCTTTTTTTTTTCAGTGAATTTATAGTCTTCCCTTTCCCTGGTAGGCGTAGGCTGCTTTATGTTCTTTCTTTCAATCTTTGGTTTTGGTTCTTTTATATCGTTTCAGACACCTTTCACAACCTTTTTTTTATCTTGTTATCGCACTCATAATCAAACCAAATCGCTCACTTCTTTCTTCCGTTTTCCCGGAGTCCTTACCATACATGCAGCGGCACTGTGCAAAGCTTTCACAAAACATTTCTATACCAGTCGTTTATATCCACATTAAGACACTCTGTAGCTTCGTTACAGCACTGTTTAAACTCACCTCAATCTAATCCTCTTTGTAGATCACTGCGTTGTCATCAGACTGAATTAATGCAGGGATGGTTGAGGAAGGAAATGGATGAGGGGGGGAGGGGGGGGGGGGGGGGGGGGGGGGGGAGGAGGACGTCGCCATGGTATGTTACCACTGACATTCTAAACAAATGAAACATGCCCACAAGATAAGTTCTTCTTGTCATGGTTGCAAGTACCGGCGAAGCTTGTTAAAGGGGAGAAACTGCACCAGACCAGAATATCGCCAAGGAACAGTTTACTCTGCACAATTTACAACTGTTAACCCCACCGTCAGGGGGAAAAAAGAAAGTTCTTGCACCTGAAACAAAAATTGACAAAACAAAACAAAAACAAAAACTTGCACCGACATGGGATCTGCCAGCAGAGTTTCGTTTGACTGCAGTCTCAGCTGGGAAGACTGGGACCACACATTCGAGTTTTCATCCACTTAATGATGCGTTTCTGAGAGTGTTGCTCAAATTTCCTGACCAACACTGCAGGTGCCTGTATCTCTCGGGCCTGGTTGACGCGGGATATATTAGGAAAGCGTAGAGTACAGCCCTGTCATGTAGTCTCAGACCAAATGAAATCCGTAGCATCATCTTAATCATCCTCATTCTCATCGATCAGCATAAAAAAAAAAAGTCTCAAATTCTGTGCCTTCATGCCCTGCTCTCATGGTGACC
>JADBJO010010685.1:57264-70644 GCA_016801955.1 Conus betulinus | reverse complement strand
ATGTAGATATAGGGGGTGATAAGCCTTCAGATCATGCAGTGGTAGATATTCTGCCTAATCTGACAGTATGTGCTTGATGTTGGTTGAATGGGAATAATAAATGCTCTCAAAATGAAACCTTGAGAGAGAGAGAGAAAGAGATGCCTGTGGGTGAAATGCCATCTCTCCTCCCTCCTCTTATTTTACCCTTTCATACCCCCTGCTCTCTTTCTCTGTCTTTCTCTCTCTCTTCTCTCTCTAATCTCTCTCTATCTCCCTCTCTTCCTCTCTCTTAATTTTTCTCTCTCTCTCTCTCTCTCGTTTATCTTTCTTCTTCTCTCTCTCTCTCTCTCTCTCTCTCTCTCTCTCTCTCTTACCCTCTTTCCCACTCCACCCCTCTCTTTTCGTGCTCCTTTTCTTTCTGTCTTTGTCTCTCGCTGGTCTGTCTATTTGTCAAAAACAAACCTCTCTCTCTCTCTCTCTCTCGGTATTTCTTTTCTGTTTCTCTCTCGTTCCTTTTCTCTATCTCTCTTTCTCTTTCTTTCTCCCTCCCCCCCATCCCCCCTCTTTTTCTTTGCTGGTCTGTCTGTTTGTCAAAAACAACCTCTCTCTCTCTCTCTCTCGGTATTTCTTTTCTGTTTCTCTCTCGTTCCTTTTCTCTATCTCTCTTTCTCTTTCTTTCTCCCCCCCCCCCCCCCCCCTCTTTTTCTTTGCTCTCTTTGCCCCTTTCTCTCCCCCCTCCCTCTTTTCTCTTTCGCTAACTCCCTGTTCTCCCTGTCTGTCCCCCCTCTTCCTCTCTCTCACTCCCGCTCACTCTCTCATCGTCTCTTCTTCTTCTACCTCGTCCTCACTCCTATTTACTTCACCTATCCACTATTACATTCTTTCCGCATATTACATTTCCTTTTGAACCTCTCGCTTCCCATGTATTTTAAAGTTGGTAACAATGTTTTATGACGTCATGTTTTAATTTAAGTAAAGAAGTTTATCATACTGAATAAGAATGGGGTTTCAATACCTCTCCAATGGTTAGAATTTATATATGTGTGTGTGTGTGTGTGTGTGTGTGTGATATAGACATAGACACAAGTATGTAAGCTGATTTTGTCTTTACTTTTGGAATTCTGATGGTTTTTGTTTTTTTCCGATTATGCAGATTCCTGAGGAAGCCTTGAAAAAGGCGAAAATTTGAAAATAAAAGAAGGGAAGACATTGAGTGGACGACTTCTTGATTATATATATATATATATATATATATATATATATATATATATATATATATATATATATATATATATATATATAATGCTTGGGTTATTGAACAGCAGAGCTGACCACTCAGACTCTTCCACATCTTTTGATCTCCCTTGCCTCCTTGAATGGATCCTTCAAGCATAGGCTCAAAGATTGCCCCCTACATTTTATACTGTTTGCATAATGCTTTTAGTTTTTCGGCAACTTTTTTTCCTCTCCACACTTTCATTTCATTCCATTTACTATTTTTCGCTGGCTGCTTTGGGGGTGTTGCTGGATTCTCTTTTGAACCCTTGGTGGTGAGAAGACCACAGAATTATGAACTGTGGTGTGTCTCTATTTGACACGAAGAGCACAGACACAATCAGCAATGTCCCCGATTGGTGATGAGTCCGATCTAGCGGAAAAAAAAATACTAGGAACAAGCAATACAAATAGGAGATGCCTTTGAGAGAGATTACAATGGCTTCCTAAGGCAGCTATAGAAGGGTTTTTCATTCTTATAATATGTCAACCCATTTTTGTTTCCGAAAATTTCAAATCCTTGCTAAATCATTACTAATTGATTGAAGAATTGTTAGCCTGCACTTGTTCACACCCACTACTTAATGGGTCGGATATATATATATATATATATATATATATATACACACACACACACACATATATACACACAGGTACTGTGTACCCAAATGGCCTCAATATGGTCACCTAGACTACTCCCTTCTCCTCTACGCCCCTTCCAACAATACCCCCTTCGTCCAACCCCTCCCCCTCCTTCTGTATCAACACTTTCTGTTGCACCCTTCAGTCAAGCCTTTTATCACAACTTACCCTCCTCGGCACTTGACCTTTTTCGTCCCTATCAGCTCCTCTGATGACTACTCTTGCTGGTATTTTCCTACTTTTTAACCTCTCCCCCACCACCATTTTTTCCTCACGTTTACTATTCCTCACCCCCCCCCCTTTTTTTTCTTCTTCTTCATATGCAGGCTTACGCGCACTCACATGCACGTGTTCGCGTGCTAGTCCGCGCACTTGCTAAAATATGTTTCCCCTCTTTATTTATAATAATTTCGTTCCTGCCCCCCACTCGTTCCCCTACCTACAAGCTTAAACCCTCCCCCTCTACTCCACCTTTTCGGGAGTAGGCGTGTGTGTGGGTCAGTCTGCTTTAAGATGGTGCTCTAGGTGTGATTTACTTTGCTAATATGTTAGCTAACTTGCTTATGCGCTTACTTTTCATATTTGCAGGAACTGTGCATAAGTAAGGTGGGTTTGTTTGAAACGTTCATAGACACTTGGATCTGCGACATGTCATTGAAGACGGTATTTCTCTCTCTCTGCAGTATTGAGTGTATGTGTGCGGGCATGTGTGTGTGTGATGATGGGGGGGGGGGGTGTGTATTTGGGTGTGAGTTTGTTTCTGTGTGTGAGTGTCGGGGGCGGGGGTAGATGGGATCGGTTATGGAGTCTATACGGGTGCAATGTTTAACACTGATCACTTCGTTAACTGTACAATTTCGATTTGTTCTCTTTCGGGGGTCTGAGCCAGCCATCTGCAATTCACTAAATAGTAATAAAAAAAAAAGACAAGAGTTAAGGATTGTTTGATTTTCCAGTGGTACCTAATACAGAAGTCCCAGAGGAAGGCCCAGAGTCGAAACGTCGGATATATAGAGGGATGGGATATATATATATATATATATATATATATATATATATATATATATATTTCGGCTCGGATATATAGAGGGGTGGGATATATAAGACTGACAACAGATACATTCTGGATCAGGAAATTAAAAACCCTGACCCCACATGGACTCAACACCATCGAGGACGTCAAACTATGAGACAGCGATGGACAGTCTGCCTGTTTAGTTTGGGGGTGGTGTGTGTGTGTGTGTGTGTGTGTGTGTGTGTGTGTGTGTATAAAAATAAAAAACGGGGGGCGATAGGGGTGGAGGTGGGGGTGGGGGTGTCAGGGGTGGGGAGTGGGGGTGGGGAGTGGGGGGATGGGTGTGTGTGTGTGTGGGGGGGGGGGGGGGGGGGGGGGGGGGGTGTGGGGGGTGTATGTGGGGGGTGGGATGGGGTGTGTGGGGGGGGGGGGGGGGGGGGGGGGGGGGGGGGAGGAGCGTGATCAATTGGATCCAAGTTCTGTCGTAATCTTGTTTTCTCTAGCTTTTTGCTCAGCTGAAATGTTTTCCTTGTGTAACACGGCCTGTGATTTTTTCGATCTCTTAACCCATGACGTAGTTTTATCTATGACGTATCAATCTGCATGGGAGGATAAATTTCGTCATTAAAGGTCCCACTGAGGAAGAGGTCGCAAGACCTCTCTCTCTCTCTCTCTCTATATATATATATATATATATATGGAAAAGTAGATATGTGAATTTTTCCAAATGCCGGCACCGTCCTACAGAAGATACGGCGAGCAGATAAAGAAGGATAGTCATGAACAATATGTCGTTTATACCGCCAACAGAGTTTTTTTTTTTTTATTCCAAGCTTTCGGCAAAAGGCTTCTCCAGGAACCGATGGTACTTACATCTCCTTAGCAGCAATGACATCAATACTATTGACGTCATAGTAGACCGGCATCAATTTTAAAAAAACGACGTCACATTTTCTTTCTTTCTTTTCTTTTTTTTTCTTTCTTTTTTTTTTTTTTTTTTTTTTTTTTTACTATAGTTTCACCTTTCACCACACCCTGTAGAGTCCCATCCCTCACTTCAACTTGCAGAGTCCACCCGTCACTGCACCCTGCAGAGTTCATCCCACACTGCATCCCGCAGAGCCAGACACCCCCCCCTCTCCCCCTGCACCCTGCAGAGTCCACCCCTAACCACACCCTGCACAGTCCACCCTTCACCACACCCTGCAGAGTCCATCCCATACTGCACCCTGCAGAGTCCACCCTTTACTACACCCTGCAGAGTCCTTCCCTCGCTGCGCCCTGCAGAGCGCCACTCCCCCAACTCACCCTGCAGCGCCCCACTGCCACCCCCTACAGCGCCCATAGGACTCCATATCAAAACTGAGTTTGTCTTCTCTCATGCCTAAAGGAACACACACACACACACACACACACACACACCACTAAAAAAGCAGAATGTTCCGCGAGTCAGCTGGGAAAGGCAAGGCAGAGGAAGAAGCTAGCAAAAACACACAGCTGTCACAGAACTGTAGCCTACTGACGCCACGTAGAATAGACTCTGCAGGGTGTAGTGAAGGGGGGGGACTCCGCATGGTGCGGTTAGGGTGGACTCTGCAGGGAGCAGTGGGGGTGGGGGTGGGGGGGATAGGGGAGGGGGGGGGGGGGGGGGGGATGGGCTCTGCAGTGTGGGATGGACTCTGCAGAGTGCAGTGAGGGATGGGACTCTACAGGGTGTGGTGAAAGGTGAAACTGCAAGTAAAACAGAAAAATAATGTGACGTCGTTTTTTACTTGATGCAGGTCTACTATGACGTCAATAGTATTGATGTCATTACTGTTAAGGAGATGTAAGTACCATCGGTTCCTGAAGAAGCCTTTGCCGAAAGCTAGGAATAAAAAAATAAACTCCGTGGGCGGTGTAGACGACATATTGTTCATCTATCTATCTATCTATATCTATCCATCCATCCATCCATCCATCCATCTATCTATCTATCTATCTATCTATCTATCTATCTATCTATCTATCTATATATATATATGTGTGTGTGTGTGTGTGTGTGTGTGTGTGTGTGCGAGAACACACACACACACACACACACACACACACACACACACACACACACACACACACACACAGCACACACGCACGCACGCACGCAGACACACACACACACACACACACACACACACACACACACACACACACACACACACACACACACACACACATTTGAACCAAAATTTGTGTGAACGTTATGAAAGCACAGGCAGGGTAAAAAAAAAAAAAAAAAAAAGAAAAAAAAAAAAAAAAAAAAAAAAAGAAAGAAAGAAAAAGAAAAAAGAAAAAAAAACGCTCAAGATTAGAGTGCTTTTGTGACAGTATTCATGCAAACAGTGGGATCGTCGCACGGAGGCTTGCGTGTCTAGTTTGGACAGGCGTGGGGGGTAATGTGGGTGTGTTCCCTTAGGTAGTGCTGAAGTGGCCCTGTTTAAACAGAAAGCGGTGGTGCTTTTGCCCTACAGTTGGCTTGAGTGGGACCGCGAACATCATGGGATATATATCTATCGCTGTCGCTGTTGCCGTGCTGGGTAAGTTTAAAGTGAAGTGAACTTTTAGATTTCTGACATTCTTTGTTTGATCCCACTGAAACATGGTTTGTAATTATCTTTGCTTTCGATCAGTGATTTATTTCGAGAACACGGCTTTGAGGTGAAGCCTGGTTATTCACATTTGTTCACATCTCTCTTTTTTTTTTTTTTTTTTTTTTTTAAGGAGTTTTCAGTCCTGATCTGCATCCACAACAGACTTCATTTAACTTGCCACAATCTGGTGTGTATGTAGTCTACTTGACGATCTCCAATAGGTGATTTGCAGTGTTAGCGTCAAAGTAACGACTCACAGATCAAAGCAGTCAGAGATTGGTTGAAAATGTATCACTGTGGGTGTGGTGGAGAGTGTTTTCAAATTAGTCCCACTCTTCAGACTTTTTTCAACACTCACATCCATTGCACAGACTGTTTTGAAAATCTATTTCCAGTGCAGAGGCTGTTTTCAACATCTGTGTTAACTGGGCAGACTGTTTTTTGATATATCGTTCTATTTTACAGACTGTTTTCAACATCGCGCTTCTACAGCAAAGACTGCTTTTAACTTCTCTAATTTCACCGACCGTTTCAACATATATTTCCATCGGAGAGCCTGTTCTCAATACTTACTTAGCTGCAGAGACTGTTTTCAACATCTCTGTCTTTTGCACAGAGTATTTTCAACAGGCATAGATAGCATTTGTTTCAGTTATATAGGTGTTCAAACTCCTCCTTACGTAGCACGTATTATTTTTCACCATCAGTTTCTATTGTACAGACAGTTTTCAACAGCCATAAATATTTGTTTTGATCATAAAGTTTTCAACATTACTTAACGTCGCACAGACTATTTTCACTATCAGTTTCTACGTTACAGTTTTTTGAACAGGCATAATATTTGCTTCAATCATAAAGTGTTCAACATCACTTTATGTAGCACAGGCTTTTTCACCATCTGTTTCTGTTGCACAAACTGACTGCTGGCTGCCATCCAGGGACACGTGCTTAGTGTCTCTTCTTTCTGACGTCTGAAGAAAAGAAATTTGCCCCAAACGGTCACTGGTCTGTTTTATGTTTTGTGACAGATAATGCTTATTTTTTCATAACTGGGTGTTTCATTTAGATTTATTTCTGTAACGCAGCAGTCAGTTCCAGTTATATCGTACAGACTGTTTGTGGCATTCAGTTCCACGTCTTATTTTCTACATTCTTTTCCATCGTGCAGACTGCTTTCAACATATATCTCCATTGTTCAGACAGGTTCTAGTTTTGTTTTGTTTGTTTGTTTGTTTGTTTTAACTGCACAGATTTTTCACTGTAGTTTTCCGTGTACCGATTGTTTACAACAGTATGGACAGTTTGGAACACATTCTACATTGTAATAATAATAAAGATTGCTTATGGCGCCTAATCTTACATTATAAGCAATAAGCGCATACAAATACATGAAAGCTTAAAGAAAACATAAAAAAAACCAATAAGGAGATGAATATTACAATAAGTACCATGCATCTACACAGAAGGGTACAAATTCACACACACACACACACACACACACACACACACACACACACACACACACACACACACACACACATTATTGGCAAAATCAATTTGATGCACACGGGAAGGGGAAGAAAGAACTAGTATTTTGCTGCTATTGTATTAATCCCAGGCAATCACGTTCTTATTGGCAGTCGTCATCATCGATATGGACTGCATACGACATGTTTTTTTTTTTTTTTTTTTTTTTTTTTTTTTTTTTTTTTTTTCCTACATCGTAGAGACTGTAATCCATATCCGTAATAATTGGTTTTAATCTCACTGGTGCACTGTGATCATAGTGTTCCAATTCATGTAACACTGCACACACTCTTCATGTTCACATTGTATAGTTTGCTGTCAATGTCCCCTTTACGACTGGTCAAACCATTTTCATGCTCAAATGGGAGATCGATTCAGCCCTGATGGGGTCTCCATGGTGAACTGGACTTTACAGAACATCACCTGACCAATCGGATTGCTTTTATGCATTGTTACATTGTACGAGTTCTTCTAATATCCTTTACGTTGTGTGAACTGTGTTTAAACATCAATCTGTACTGCAGGAACGGTCTAATAACATAATTGCACATTGTACCGGCTGTCTCCAATATGATTTTACATTACGTGATCGATGTTTATAAGTGTACAGTACGTGGACATTTTCTTCAATTGTTTTACAATCTGCTGATTATATTCCAGCATCATTGTGCTACTTTTTGTTTCAAAAATATTCAACAATGTGTAGACCGCCTTTAACATGTTGATTTGTGCCAGTTGTTCATCAACATAATTTCACATTATGTAGACTATTGTTCAGCATTTGTGTTATTGTTTCTGCGTCTTGTCATACATCCGTGTACGTTTTGTGGACTTTTTCGTACATCATTTTACATTGTGAAGACTTCGTATATCATCAGCTTACATGGTGTGTATCGTTTTGAACGTTCTTTTAGAGCTGACTGTTTACAACATCATTTCACATCATAGGTCTACTTTACGACACCAGTTTACATTGAAGGCATTGTTTTTCAACATAATTCAATTCAGCTTTCATTGAATTAGGCGAAATGAATTGCATTCTCTACACTCCTTGCGCATGTGCATCTATACAGAGAAATATGAATGCATGACATGTAATGATTATTCATCTATGAAAGAAATGGGTGAGTGAACACCCACACAGCTTATATACGAAATTGAAAAGTAATTATTCTGTATAGTGTGGGTGTGCACAAACCCTGTTTTCTCTAATGGCGCTGCGTCTTGAGAGGCATAGGTGTTCTGACAACCACACCCTACAAAAAAAAAAAACAAAAAAAAACAAAAACAAAAAAAAAAAAAAAAACACCTTGAACTCCAGCTGTTCCTGTTGCTGTTTTTATTTTGTGTGTTTGTCGTGTTACGCACACTCTATTTGACAGTGTAGATCACTTTCTCTTTAATAGTGTTATGGTCTTTTTTCCCATAGTTTATTCACTTTTCTTTGATTATTCTATCTACCTTCTTTTTGATATTTTTTTTTCTTTGACACTTTTGGGACCTCATTTTGGACAGTTAAGTGTTGATAGTCTTTGATAATTGTATCCACCTTCTCTCTCTCTCTCACAGTTTTTCCTCTCTTTTGTGAGAACGTTCTTTTTGATCTTGTATATCCTCTCTGTGCAGTTTTGTGCACCTTTGATTTGATGGTTTTGAGAGCACTTTCTTTTTTTTTTGTGCACCTTCTTTTCAATAAATTTGTAGGCGTTCTGTTTGACATTGTTTGTGCACCTCCTTTTTGACAGTTTATCCACTTTCTCTTTGATTTTTTTTCTGTGCCGGCTCTTTGAGAGGTTTGTAACCCTCCCTTTGACGTTTTTGTTTTTTTTAATACACCTTTTCTTTGACAATGTAGTGCACCTTCTCTTTCACAGGTTTGAGAACCTTCTCTTTGACATTTTCATCCACCTTCTGTTGGGCGTTTCAAGCAGCTTCTCTCAGACAGTTTTATGCACCTTCTCCCTGACATATATCCACCTTCTTTAAACAGGCATGTTACCTTTTCTTTGACCGTTGTGCACCCCTTCTCTGGGACAGCTTAGTGATCTTCTCTTCACAACGTGGTGCACCTCTTTCTTTGAAGCTCTTTTAAACGTGATGCGCCTCTTTCTTTGAAGCTCTTTTAAACGTGGGACTGCTCTTTCTTTGAAGCTCTTTTAAACGTGGGACTGCTCTTTCTTTGAAGCTCTTTCTAACATGGTTCACCTCTTTCTTTGAAGCTCTTTTAAACGTGGGACTGCTCTTTCTTTGAAGCTCTTTTAAACGTGGGGACTGCTCTTTCTTTGAAGCTCTTTTAAACGTGGGACTGCTCTTTCTTTGAAGCTCTTTTAAACGTGGGACTGCTCTCTTCTTTGAAGCTCTTTTAAACGTGGGACTGCTCTTTTTCTTTGAAGCTCTTTCTAACATGGTTCACCTCTTTCTTTGAAGCTCTTTTAAACGTGATGCACCTCTTTCTTTGAAGCTCTTTTAAACGTGGTGCACCTCTTTCTTTGAAGCTCTTTTAAACGTGATGCACCTCTTTCTTTGAAGCTCTTTTAAAACGTGGTACATCTCTTCCTTTGAAGCTCTTTTAAACATGGTGCACCTCTTTCTTTGAAGCTCTTTTAAAACGTGATGCACCTCTTTCTTTGAAGCTCTTTTAAACGTGGTACATCTCTTCCTTTGAAGCTCTTTTAAACGTGATGCACCTCTTTCTTTGAAGCTCTTTTAAACGTGATGCACCTCTTTCTTTGAACCTCTTTCTTTGAAGCTCTTTTAAACGTGGTACAGCTCTTCTTCGAAGCTCTTGTAAACATGGTGCACCTTTCTTTTTTTGAAACATGATGCACTTTTTATGTGAAACATGGTGGACCTCTTTCTTTGAAACTGTTTCCTTTAAAAAAAAATGTTGCACCTTCTTCTTTGTAACATGGTGCACCGTTTCCCTTTGAAACATTGCACATCTTTTTCCTTCGAAACTGTGGCGCGCCTTCATCTTTGTCTGCAAGTGCATTCCATTCACAAGGTGTCTGAGGAGCAGAAAAGGGAAATGCCACCGAAACAAACGTCTTTCAATGCAGATGGATTACCCACCACCCCTACCCACCCCCCACCACCACCACCACCACCACCACCACCACCACCACCACCCACCACCACCCAAAAAAAACAAAAAAAAAAAAAAAAACCGCACGCATCATCTCGCATCAGACTTCAACCGACGAAACCATACCCTTTTCGACATAACGTGTACACTAATGGAGGAGTCTCACAAGACTCCAAGCAGAATCTATTCCAGTGGAAAGTTACAAGAACGGAATACAGTGGGTGTGGCTAAGCGAATGTCTTTGACTGATGTGGAACTCGGATTTCTACACAGTAATTATGATGATGGTGCACGTTCGTGGATGACAGATACGCCTTATTTTTCGTCGTGTGTGTGTGCGTGTGTGTGTGTGCGTGCGTACGTGCGTGCGTGCGTGCGCGCGCGCGCGCGCGCGTGTGTGTGTGTGTGTGTGTGTGTGTGTGTGTGTGTGTGTGTGTGTGTGTGTGTGTGTCAGTGTGTATGTGTGCACGCACGAACGCAGCAGACGAGATGGATTGTGGTGAAATACTGTTCGAGAACACACACCAAAAGTGCAAGAAGAAGAAGCGCAGCGTCATCGATGGCTGCCTGTCTCTTGACCAAGACAAGTTCTTCTGCGTCGAGTCGGAGAGCATTGAGCCCTATTGCACGTATGTATTTAGATACTATCAACTTCCAACAGTGATGATGATGATTATTTAGAATACGTATAGAGCGGCTAGAGACCAAACTCTAAGCGCTTTACAATCCACACTCGTTTACACACCGGGCTGCCTACCTGGGTAGTGCCGACTGAAGAGCTGTCAGCTGGCGCTTCATTCTGTCGTTTCCCGTGTCATCCGGTCAGTATCATTCAATATCGTTCACTTAATTTTTGTTGCTTCTTTCAATCTGTCCATTTCTCACGCAGGGCACATGCTATGTGTAACGTGTCATCCATACCAACGGCCAAACTTGCTTTCTCTTCTGAAAGTTGATGATGGGATTGTACGTGCGCAAAAGATGTTATGCGTGCGTTCACACATGGAACCTCGGTTTATAGTCTCATTCGAAGGACTGTATGGGGAATGGAGTCAGAACTAGAAAAAAAAGGAAAAACAAACACCCGAAGGTGCTGGGGAGGACCCAGAGAAGCACTGTCTTCACCTGCCTTTAGAGCAGTCCTGCACCACCCTTGGAGGCCTGCGCTGTGTTGACGATGGGTACAGGCACGCGCGCAGGACACTCCATTCAGATATCAAGGGACATGACTGCTCTCTTGATCAGAGGTAAATCAGACTACAGGATTCAACTCATAACAGCCTTAAAGTAGCATCCCTATGGGTGTACCAGCCCGTATTTCATGACTGCAGAGCCCACCGGCGAAAAACACCACCCTCCAGCTGTCGAGCACACCCCACACTGACCCAACCACCCCTGCCCACGGACAGATGAAGACAGTCCCACTCCAGACACAGCCAAGCTCACACTGGAACTTTCTCCAGGGTCAGCTTAGTTAAGGCAAAGAAGAAAAAAAAAACACACAAGGTGCTGGGGAGGACCCAGAGAACACTGTCTTCACCTGCCTTTAGAGCAGTCCTGTACCACCTTTGGAGGCCTGCGATGTGTTGACGATGGGTACAGGCACGCGCAGGACACTCCATATATATATATATATATCCTGTGACGGACAGCATGCAGCATGCGCGCTGCGATGGCAAAGAAGTAGGTTACACGCACCAGGGAGTGTGCGTTGCTGTTAGCTTACGCCCAGCTGTTAGCACAAGGCGTCCACAAATGGATTTAGCCGATTTTGAATAGAGGATCTATTATCAAAGCATCCAGGGGTATATATTGCCGTATTCATAGACTTTTATGCAGAAAAAAAAGTCCATGAATCTTAATTAAAAAAAACACACACACACATCTCATGAATTGATGTCTACTACATTTGATAATTTGCTTCGTACCTAGGTTACAGGTTCCATTCGGTGCGCAAATAACATTTGGACGTTTGCGGAGGTCGGCGGACTCCCTGTGACATTCTGATTTGTAATGTGACCTTTGATGATCGTAAAGTAATACGTTATCTCTGCAGTTAGCATACATCTTTGAAGGTCTGTGTAAGCGCGAATATTCTATACATTTACCAGAAATCAACGTCATTACACTGCGATCTAAGTCAATGGTGGTGCAACGTTCACGCGTTGTCAGAAACTTGAAATTGAAAATTCTTCAAATCGTACTGAGTTGATGGTTCATCAAAGAAAATGTTCTTGTGGGGGTGGTGATAGTTCTGTTGTTGTTAGCTAGGACAACAGGTTCCCACAACCATAATGTGTCGTCCATCATCATCATCATCATCATCATCATCATCATCATCATCATCATCATCATCGTCGTCGTCGTCGTCGTCGTCGTCATCATCATCATCATCATCATCATGTTTATCGTCATCATCATCATCATCATCATCATCATCATCATCATCATCATCATCATTGTTGATTTTGCTGTCAGTGGTTCTAATTCTGTCGGTATGATTATCATGAGGGCCGGAATAGTGGTAGAGCGCCGGACTCGTAATCTTGGGGATCCTGGGGTTGCAGGTTCGAATCACTGTCGGCCATTTCCGTACAGGAAGGTTTTTCCCTCGGAGTTAACATTAGTTGTTTTTCGCCGGTGGGCTCTGCAGTCATGAAATACGGGCTGGTACACCCATGGGGATGCTACTTTAAGGCTGTTATGAGTTGCATCCTGTAGTCTGATTTACCTCTGTTCAAGATGCGTTTCTGAGAGTGTCTTTTTTCTTTTGGATATATATATATATATATATATATATATATATATATATATATATATATATATATATATATATATGTGTGTGTGTGTGTGTGTGTGTGTAACTGTATATATGTGTATAACTGCATCTATCTATATAGGTATAAACTATCTATCTATCTATCTATCTATCTATCTATCTATCTATATCTATCTGTCTGTCTATCTATCTATCTATCTATCTATCTATTTATCTATCTATCTTTTTATGTTCTTTTATGCTGATCAATGACAACAAGGTTGATAAAGATGATGCTACAGATTTCCATTTCGGTCTGAGACTGAGACTACATGACAGGGTTGTACTCTACGCTTCCATTCATAATCTATCCTGTCTCTCTCTCTCTCTCTCTCTCTCTCTCTCTCTCTCTCTCTCTCTCTCTCTCTCTCTCTCTCTCTCTCTCTCACACACACACACACACACACAC
>JADBJO010010685.1:37264-39764 GCA_016801955.1 Conus betulinus | reverse complement strand
CACACCTGGTCTGTAAAGCCGTCGGGCCAGTCACATCGAAATCCGTGGCCCTGCCTCTGAGTCTAGCTTGTGAGTTATCATCATGTTTTACCCAACCGGTGTCTGACCTCTTCACTGGAGTGTCATGATTATTCTAATGTTTAGAAGGCTATCAACGCATTAGGGGTCACTATAGGAGTTGTTCCTATCTTTGAAGAATTGAAAGGTTTGGTTGTGTCTTAGCTTTTACTCAGATACATCTTTGCCAATCTGTCTTTCTGTCCATGGAGTGTTTTCTGCATATTTTTCCTGACCCCATCATACCGGATTTTATCAGTTTGAAACTAAAACTGTTCGATGTATCTGGACTGCAATCACAAAACCACGGCCATCAATAATTGGAAAGATTATATAGAAAAACTACATTCCACGTACGAACTCAGTAAAACTAGAAGCGTAAGCGAGACTTAATGTGGTAAGGTAAAGGTCATGCTGGATTCCATAGAGGATGGTTTACTGATTTACATAGAAATATGAGAGCCGCACATGAGTAAGACCGCCATATTTTAGATTGAGAGTACACAATCTATATAAAAATGATCGAACATCATTTGTTAACATTACATGTATCCATCTCAATCTTCAAACCCACTTAATTTATTAATGCTATTGTTACTAATTGTAATTTATCTTTCATTTCAAGCGTTGTTATATCCAAGCGAAAAAATAGCCTATTTTGATTTGATGAAATAACACCGTCCAAACTGAGTTGATAGGGGTGGGCATATCTCCCTCCACATCAGTAAACCATCCTCTGTGGAATCCAGCATGACCTTCACCTTACCAAGGTAAATCCCACTTATGCTTTTGATTCCATTTGGTATGGTTTACCGAGATTCTGGAAGGTAGGATACTTTAGAGTAGGCTGTTTGTTTGTTTTTTTTTGTTGTTGTTATCAAAATACACATTCAATAATTATATGGTATACAGTTTTAAACACATTCATAAAATGATACCTCATTTGGCACTTTCTGCAATCCTTTTTATGACACATTGCTGGTTCGTTAACTCTGGAATTGCATTCAAAATTTCCATTCTGGTAAACTTTGTCAAATTCAAAGGAAAAATATAATCACCAATACACTGAGCATTTTTTACATGCAGTTTGTACCACACAAAACTCTTTTCAACAGACTAGAAAAGACACATTTATACTGGATAGAGATGCTGATAAAAATGAAAAAAAAGTTCAATAAATGTTTGGTCTGCACATTATGGGTATTACTCCAAAATACAGAATGATTAAGCACCTTCTTGGAACTGCTCTTGCATCATCAGTCTATATGTACACATCATGAAAGTCTGCTCACTCACTCACTCTTTCAGAAATATCTTTCAATTTTATTTGTTGCAACAGAGTCCACCGTTCTGTTTCACCTTGGACAGGACGGAAATAAAACTTTCTAAATGTAGACTCATTTGACCATACAGCTTCCTTCAAAATGTCATCCAATGAAACCATCGCTGAAGCAGCAGCACCTTTGAAGCTGTGTGGAGCGAAATCGTGAATTCCATCATCCCCAAATACACGCTTCATTCTCGTACTCACTGCATCATGAGAAACTGGGTTATGAGGTTTGACAAATTACAATCAAGTTGTACTTCATCTCCCGTGATCTGGTCAGTTTAAGCTAAAAATAATCTTTCATTGCCTGCACAAACACACACACGTTTTTTCGCTTCAAATATTTTGGGTTCCAGTGCATTCTGGTGATGTCCTTTCTTGGTATGTTTCAGTTTATCTTGTGCCAAAATAGCACATCCCTGATCACTGAACTTTAGCCACCGCAGTTTCATCAGTTGAATTGTCGGAATTATCTGTTCTGTTGTTAACACCAAAGGTGGGTAAAGTTTCAGTGTCAATGCCTTAAGACCTACGTTCTGCACTGGCTTTTTTTCTATTTGAAATAATCCAATGAAATGTTGACATCCAATGTTTCAGCATACCCTGGTACGGGTGTTCAAAATTCGAAAACACCTGTTTAAAATCTAACTACAGAACGATGAAAACCTACTGACCAGTCTTCCTCTGTTTTCACAACTGCTGATACTGCAGTACGGGCTGTGAGTATAGCGCCACAGCCCAGCAATCTGTTTATTACTGTTTAAACGCCTTTAAACTACTAATACAAGGTCTGAAAAGGATCGATTTTCACTGCACGACAAAACCTATTCCATCTTTCCAGTATGTTGCATACTGTTTTTGTGTAGATTCTCTCCACGAAGCGTACACTATTTTGCAAGTTTTCCACGCATTCCCTGTACTTCAATGGGCTCCCTGCAACTTTCTGTGAATGGGGTGTGGATGTCTTGAATGTGGTAACTGCAGCACAGAGTTTCCTTTGCAGAAGATGTGGCTGTTGAATCAGCATGCCTCGCTTCTTAGGAAACCAGCAGGCTGTGTTGGCCATAGTGGTAGGATTAGTAATCCTTCTGCCTTTTCCTCTTCCTTCTCCAGCTT
>JADBJO010010685.1:27264-32264 GCA_016801955.1 Conus betulinus | reverse complement strand
GACAACAGTACACAAAATGAACCTTTTTTCTTCAGTATTTTTGCAAAGCAGACAGATATGATGATGAAGTTTCCTATGCTTCCTATAACGATGATAATGAACACAAACATCGGAAATACCTAAATTCAATTTTGTCATGATATACCTTAAATGGCTGTCCATTTATGCTGGAACACAATGCAGACTTCTAAACTGTCTGTACAAAGCAAATTGATCGCTTTCCGGAACATGACATGACCATTCTTGCCATCTGCAATCGACCAGTCTATTCTGAAATATCCGAAGAAATTCATTTATATCTCTGACAACCGTTGTAACCATACAAAACCAAAGCCAAGTTCATATAATTGAATCTGCACATTTAAAACCAGGTTTACTCTTCCTTTTCGCATCCAAACCTTATAACGTATTACATTTTTATCTGTGTATTTTTCAACCACTTGGCAGCAGAATTCAAATATGTTGGATACCTGTTTACTTCACCGTAGATTAAAGCACTAGGTGTTCACATGCTCACTCGTAAAACATTCTTCAGCGCAAAAAATAAATGAACATTTTTTGCAATAAGCAGCGGAATCGTAAAGGCCCGAAAGTTCAGCTCCAAAGAGTGCAATGGGCTGTTCCTGAGTCTAACAATTTCATAAACAGTTTCAAAAATGCTCTTCCCCAATGTTGATAGCTGTTGCATAATGCAGGGTAAGTCCGGTTCTTCTTGCAAGATCTTTGCATGCGAAAGTGAAGCTTTATTTTGTTGAAAAATGTATTCCCAAATATTTGTATACTACTGCCATCAATACGCCATTGTAAGTCCACCTTTCTCTAATTCCTGAATATCCCTCCTTTCTAACAGGATGATATGTTCTTGACATGTTTTCTTTTAACCGGTCACGTTTGCAGATCGGAATAAACTATTTAGTTGAGTTTGAAAGCCTACATCTAAACAGCGTTATCAGTTAAGAGAAGTATAAACTACTCTAGAACATCACAATTAAACTTTGCACCGTTGTTGCAATTTCTAACAACTTCTAAAGTCAAACATATAATGAAAAGCTGGAACACAATAGGACTGCACACATCCCCTTGTTTGACATCCGAGGTATATTTAATAGAGTCAGTTATGTTACTTCCACGCCAAACTTTAGCTTATATACAGGAATGTAGGCTTATTATACACCTAAGCAACTACCATGAACGACAGCTTTTCACAGACTAGGCCAAAGAATAGTTCTGTTCACAAAATCAAATGCCTTTGAAAGTCTATAAAAACCATCATATAACTTACGATTTGAAGAAAATTGTTTTTGCACAAAGGCCATCAAAGTAAACATATGGTCAACAGTTGAATAACTGCGCTTAAATCGTGCCTGATATTGCCAGAAATGTGATTATGTTAAATCCATTCATGTAGCCTGTGATTAATAAAAGTGCCGTACAGATTGCTACTCGTGTCACTTGAAGAAAGAGAGAGAGAGAGAGAGAGAGAGAGAGAGAGAGAGAGAGAGAGAGAGAGAGAGAGAGAGAGAGAGAGAGAGAGAGATGAGAGAGAGTTGATTTCCTGTTGTTTCAGACTGCTGTTGCAAGAGAAGAAAAAGAGCTCAGGAGCGTCCCGCAGACCCTGCTGGCAGACGTCGTCCGATGACACAGAGTGACACAGGCCACCCTATGACACATAGTGACACAGGTCGCCCTATGACACAGAGTGACACAGGTCGCCCTATGACACAGGGTGACACAGGTCACCCTATGGCACTGACTGGCAGAAGACTTCCAGTGACACGCTACGACAGGTAAACAGTGGCGGAAAATCGGCCACATTCACTAGAACCTTTAGCAGTATTCAGCAAACCACATTTCCCGCGGCACAAATCAACGTTTTCGAGTTTGTTTGTTTGTTTGTTTTTACATAAACATGTGATGGAGAGAATTATTACGTGAGGTTATTGACGGGAGACGGGCGTGGAAGCAGATCTGTGTGGGTGCTTTAATAGTTGCTGCAAGTGTGTGTGTGTGTGTGTGTGTGTGTGTGTGTGTGTGTGCGCGCGCGCGCGTGCGTGCGCGTGCGTGCGTGCGTGCGTGCGTGCGTGCGTGTGTGTGATAAAAATCAGCAATTCACCGTAAATGTAAACAACAAACTGCTAACGCAGTACGAATGTTAAAGTGCTGCCCAAACTACACTCAAACAGCTTACGCTTGAAACTTTCATCACAGTCCTAAACAACGCACTGCCATGCTACATCACTGTAATCCGTACAGCAACAAGACAATCGTACCTTGCAGTACAACCCCCTGTCCCTTCTCCCATCGCATGGTAATCGCAATCACCCTGGACTGTGTCCTAGATCACCCAGACCGCTCCTATACGGATGGAGAAATCCGACAACCGTTCAACTACCTGTCCGACGTTACTGATGGACTACACGGGTACCTCGGACCTCAGACCCGTTTCCTTCCTCCAACGCTTCTGCAATCTCCGCTGTTGGGGACACCCTCAAAGACATCCAGACTGGAACGAGAGGACCCCAGCATCATTTAGACAGACAGTGGCACTCACCGATCGGGGGGGGGGGGGGGGGGGGGGGGTCACTTCATCCAGACAGTCACACTCATTGATCAGGGGTGGATCACTTCATTCAGACAGTCACTCTCTGATCAGGGGGGATCACTTCATTCAGACAGTCACAACTCACTGATCAGGGGGGATTACTTCATTCAGACAGTCACACTGATCGGGGGGGATCACTTCATTCAGACAGTCACAGTCAATGATCAGGGGGCGGGGTTTTTCATATTCCACCCCCCTGTCTACATTTCCAAAAGTGCTTCTTTCTTCTTTTCTTTCTTTTTTTTTTTTTTTTTTCTTTGTGTTCTGTCTCACCTCTATAATATGCGTTCAGTGTATTTTCAACAACTACGAGTCTGAGGAAGGGGACTGAGAGTGATGTGTGTGTGTGTGTGTTGGGGTTCGGGGTGGGGGTGGGGGTGGGGGTGGTGGGGGGGTGGGGGCGTTAGTTTGTAGCACGGTATTTTTGCAATCTGATGTCACAGTGTCATAGACACTTTCTTTTTATTGCCACTTTATGTATTGTTTCACTTCAGCAAAGTGCTTTCAGTGTATTTCAAAATGTACGAGTCTGGGGAAGCTGAGGGCGGATAGGGTTGGTGAAGAAAGATGCTTTTGTGCTGTGCGTGTGTGTGTGGGGGTGGGGGGGGGGGGGGGGGGGGGGAGGTTGCATAGAGCGCATCATGTTATTTTTGCAATCTGATGTTACAGTGCCATAACACTTTTTTTTTCTATTTGTCACGTTATGTATACATATGCCAGGCTCCGCCATATTTGGTTAAAACATACAACCTGCAAGCATGCTCCCGTGTTTATTTGTACGTGTGCGTACCTGCGTGCGTGCGTGCGTGCGTGTCGCGCGCGTGCGTGTGTGTGTGTGTGTGTGTGTGTGTGTGTGTGTGTGTGTGTGTGTGTGTGTGTGTGTGTGTGTGTGTGTTAAGAGACATAATTAGAATAACAGAATTATGATATAGTAGAGGGAGAGTAGCTTGACTTTAAAAAAAAAACAATTGACTCAGACAATAATTTATATCATAATCGATGTTGGAACAAAAGTTTGAAATCAGAACAAAATATGCCGGTGGTGGTTTAGAAATGCATCCATTAAGTGGACAGAGCTTGACTTTGTGGTCTCAGTCTTCCCAGCTGAGCCTGTGCCAAACTCAACTCTGGATAGGAACTGGTCAGGCTGAAAAATCCCGCAAATAAATGGCTCTGATGGGAATCGAACCAACGTCCTCCCAGCCGAGAGTCCGCGACGTTAACCACTTCGCCAGGGCGGCTGATGGGATTGTTTCCATTTTACACCATTATCTATCTTCATGCGTTCAGTCCTGTCACTGACAACAACTTTTCAAAGAAAGTGTAAATTATGTATTTGAAAATCCCTTTACATAAGTGATTAGGTATATATTAGACTTATGATTAGTAAGTTATTATTCCTTTAGGATAATTACATCTTTTATATGAGTTTATGGGTTATTTGTGGCTCAGTAAACATCAACGTATGCAAAAGTGCAATTGTTTCCCGATGCTTCACTTTATCAAGTTGATTCTAAGGCGATTCAGTAAAAAAAAAATTATAGATCTTTGACCCGTCGTCTTTGACTTAGAAGATAAAACTTGATAGTAAAGCCGTTTTGAAAGATCAAAAGACAGCGGTTTATTTACGATAACAATGAAACTGGGAATAACTTTTAGTAATGCGGCATACTGGTGTACCAACCATAAAAGGCTTCCCCGTCCCTCCCAAAAACAGAGTCAGTGTGCCACCAATGTGGACTCCTGAAAATGAGGTGAAATAAAAATCTGACTGATGTTTGTCGTCACTTTGTATGAAAAAACATATTTTTCACCAAAGATACATTTCTGTTCCCAGCAAATAAATCATTTACCTAGCCTTCAGGTTACCATATTTTGTTTAGTTTTGCTTTATTAACAAAAAGGGAAACAAAATAATATAAAGACTAACCTGATTCATGTCTGGTTCTATGATGCTGAAGTGGTGGTCCCCCCGCTAAGAGCTCTCTCTCAAAAAAAAATAATCCATTACTCGCCCTCTGCATTTCATCCCCCCCCCCCCCTACATTAAGATGACCTATCCAAGTCCTTCGATGACTATGTATGCCGAGGTTCCGTGTTGAAGGCACGCATAGCATCTTGCACACACATAAAATCCATCACCAACTTTCGGAGGAGAAGGCCAGTTTGGCTGGTGGTATGGATGACACGTTGTTCATAACATGCACCTCGCGTGGGAAATAGAAAGAATGAAGGAAGTAAGGAAACGATACAGATCGATACTGACTGGATGCCACGGGAAACGACAGGATGAAGCGTCAGCTGGCAGCTCTTCAGTCGGCACTACCCAGGTAGGCAGCCCGTTGTGTAAACGAGTGTGGATTATAAAGCGCTTATAGCCTGGTCTCTAGCCAAGAAT
>JADBJO010010685.1:14764-24764 GCA_016801955.1 Conus betulinus | reverse complement strand
GATGAGATGTGTGCCATCAGGGGAGACAAGTACGATAAGGACAAAATGAGTGACAACAAGTTGGTTTTTGTTTGTTTGTTTTTAATTTTTCCCTTGAGTCACGTTCACCTGCTACTTATGGCTATGACGATGTAATGAGGAAGCTGTGTGCAACTGGGACTGCTGTGGAGAAGCTGTCTACGACAGTAGTCGAACTGAAGTCTTCACTGTTCACTCCTCAAACTCAGAATGACCAGCTGAGAGCAGATGTGAGAGAGCTGAGGGGCAGGGAGGAGGAGCTGAAGGCCCAGCTGGCGCGAGGAGGTGAAGTTCACGGCAGATCTGGCGGATCGCCGGAGTGAAGAGCTGTCCATCTACATCCGCTGCAACAACCTGCGAGTCTTCGGTGTGGGGGAAGAGGACAGTCCAGCAGGGGTGTGAAGAAACAGACACGGAGTGTGAACGCAAGGTGTTGTTGCTCCCCCGAGATAAGCTAAAGGTGACTGTTGATCCTCAGGATGTGAAAGCAGTACATCGTGTGGGTGCCCTCGCAAGAAGGGTGCCTCCAAGAGCGCTAAAAGGTCAAGAGGGATCATAGTGCGCTTTGTGTCTACACGGGTACGCGATGATATATTCAATAAGCCTACTTTCCCTTTCGTAACAGGCTTTGTGCTGCTTATGGACACCGTTTCTGATATTGCCAGGCATTTTGTCTCTTCTTCTTTGTGTTATCTATCATTAACTATTGTAAACATTGAACAAGTAGGGTAACTTTTGCTCCCGTAAGAAAACCTGACACAGAGTAACTTTCTTTCAAGACTGGGCACAGCCTTTTAATTTTGATAAAGTCAGACAAATACAAAAACGAACAGTAGTGGGGGGGAAAACAAGCGCCAGCCAACATCTCCTCAGTCATTATCGTAATGACTTGGCAAATATTTGAACTTAAGGGGTGGGGGTTGAAGGTGAAAAAAAATTGGAACATGAAATTAAGAAATATAGATATGAAAACCGTTCACTAGGTGCATGAGGAAACCGTCGTAATCCCCTTCGAAACCAGATCTATTTGTATTGCCTGCTCCATTGCCTGCTCCTAGGCCTTTCGTCCGCTGGATCGGAACTCATCTGGGAGACACAGCTGGTTGTCTATGCTCCTGGCGTCAAATAGAGACACACCACAGTCCATATTACTGTGATGTTCTCACCACCAAGGGTTCAGAACATAATCCAGCAGCACTCCCGAAGGAGCCAGCGAGGAGTAGTAGTAAACAAAACCAAACGAAAGTGTGGAGAGGAAAAACGTTGCTGAGAAACTAAAGACGTTTTGCAAACAGTATGAAATATAGGATCAATCTTTGAGCCTACGCTTGAAGATCCACCCAACGATGCAAGGGAGATCAAAAGACAAACACAAAGACGGACAGAAACAAATACAAATAGCCTCGATTTAAATTGAAACGAAATTGAAAATGAAACGAGACAGGGAACAGTAACAATAAACAGTAAACAAGTATGGTAACTTTTGCTCCCACAAGAAAACCTAACACAGAGTAACTTTTATTCAAGACTGGCACAGCCTTTTAACTTGAATAAAGTCAGACAAATACAAAGACGAACAAATTAATAGTGGGTTAAAAAAAAAAAGAAAAAAAAAAAAAAAAAAAAAAAAGGAAACGGAAAAAAAGAAAACAAAAAGAGCAGGCCAACAACTCCTGAGTTATCATCATAGTAATGACTTGGCAAAGATTTGAACTTAAGGGGTGGGGGACGGGGGGGGGGGGGGGGGGGGTGAAGATGAAGAAATGGGAACATGAAATTAAGAAAATATATTATAGATATGAAAAAACCGTTCACAAGATGCATGAGGGAACGAACCACCGTAATCCCCTTTGAAGGCTTTGCATCTCTCTCTCTCTCTCTCTCTCTCTCTTGGCTCTTTGTTTGTTTGTTTGTTTGTTTATTTTTGTTTTTGTTTGTTTCGGCCGTGGGTTTCAGTTATGCCGCAGTCGACAGGAGGCCGTCTGGAAGTTTGTACCGCCTGTCTTGTTGTAGAAATGGTCAAAAGGCGGTAGCCTTTTTATGACTAAAATATACTGCACGGTGGACTGTGCCTGTGTTAAGTTTTCTCATGTACGCTGGTAGTCTGAGGCTTTAATCTCGTGCGGAAGGCTCAGCAGGCCAGTCTCCAGTTGTTGCCCCCAGCTATTAGCAGCTACACCTGTGTGGTGTTGTGTGGTGTTGTGTAGGGGTGTGTTGTGTTGTGTGTGGTGTTGTGTAGTGTTGTGTGGTATTGTGGCCTGCGACAGTCTGGATCAGACTGAGTTTCACCACAGTGGTGCAAAAGCTGCTGCTGGCTTAAGTCGTAAAAAAGCGTGCTGCTTTTATTCGGAGCATGTTGTAGAATGAAGCGCACAGATCAGAAGAGGTGTTTGCTTTATCGCCTGAAGGACGGTGGTCATTCGTTTGGGAGGACAGTCTGGTCAGTGGCGTCGTAAGTACTGGGTATTGTGAGGGCGCATGCTTCCAGCAGAAGTGTGTGTGTGTGTGTGTGTGTGTGTGTGTGTGTGTGTGTTGTAGTGTGTGTGTGTGTGTGTGTGTGTGTGTGTGTGTGTGTGTGTGTGTGTGTGTGTGTGTGCGCGCGCGCGGGGTTTGCGGGCGTGTGGGCGATCGTGCGTGTGTGCGTGTGTGTTACGTTTTTATGTTTTTAAATGTCAGTACAACGTGTTAATCTGACAGTAAAAGGTATCATTCAGTCAGTGTGTGTGTGTGTGTGTGTGTGTGTGTGTGTTGTGTTGTGTTGTGTTGTGTGTGTGTGTGTGTGTGTGTGTGTGTGTGTGTGTGTGTGTGTGTGTGTACGTGTGTGTGTGTGTGTGTGTGTGTGTGTGTGTGTGTGTGTTCCGACTTAAATGCAAATACATGTAAAGAAAAGGCTTCGACTGGCTTATGAGAGAACTCTAGGCTTCGAGGTAAGATGCTGTAAAAACTAGTTTAAGAGAGAACACAAATGGGATTCAACAATTATATTCATAAAGTAGTTTTCACCAGCATTTTTGAATTTAAGGTTTGATGTTCACCTTCATTTCTTTCCAGGAAGTTCCAGAGTTGAAAAGAGAAATGAATTAATTAACTTTTTGACAGGGGCACGCCTGGAAGCAGAATTTTACTTCGACATGAGGTGGATCTGAAATGATAAGAAGATTGTTCAGCGTTGTTGAAAAAAAAAAAAAGCTGAGTTTTAAGGCAATGAGATCCTGGATTCTTTTTCGTGTAGGAAATCCATTGGTTTGTGGCAGATCTAAAGGCAAAGGGCACTGTAAATCCGCCTAGTTATTTTTATATTGAAAATACTTTTTGTTTCAAAAATCATTCGCAACAGTTGGCAAAAAGTACTCAGATGTGACCTGTGTAGAAATGCAGAATAGTATACGGGGAATTTTGTTTAGATGCGTGTCGACGGTGCATGAGCGTGATTCTTGACTATGTGTGTGTGTGTGTGTGTGTGTGTGTGTGTGTTGTGTTGTGTTGTGTGTGTGTGTGTGTGTGTGTGTGTGTGTGCGTGCTTGTGTGTGTGTGTGTGGTGTGTGTGTGTGTGTGTGTGTGTGTGTGTGTGTGTGTGTGTGATTCCGACTTAAATGCAAATACATGTAAAGAAAAGGCTTCGACTGGCTTATGAGACAACTCTAGGCTTCGAGGTAAAATGCTGTAAAAACTAGTTTAAGAGAGAACACAAATGGGATTCAACAATTATATTCATAAAGTAGTTTTCATCAGCTCATTTGAATTTAAGGTTTGATGTTCACCTTCATTTCTTTCCAGGAAGTTCCAGGGTTGAAAAGAGAAATTAATTCATTAACTTTTTGACAGCAGAATGTTACTTCGACATGAGGTGGATCTGAAATGATAAGGAGATTGTTTAGCGTTGTTGAAAAAAAAAAATAAAGCTGAGTTTTAAGGCAATGAGATCCTGGATTCTTTTTCGTGTAGGAAATCCATTGGTTTGTGGCAGATCTAAAGGCAAAGGGCACTGTAAATCTGCCTAGTTATTTTTATATTGAAAATACTTTTTGTTTCAAAAATCATTCGCAACAGTTGGCAAAAAGTACTCAGATGTGACCTGTGTGTAGAAATGCAGAACAGTATACGGGGAATTTTGTTTAGATGTGTGTCGACGGTGCATGAGCGTGATTCTTGACTATGTATGTGTGTGTGTGTGTGTGTGTGTGTGTGTGTGTGTGTGTGTGTGTGAGAGAGAGAGAGAGAGAGAGAGAGAGAGAGAGAGAGAGAGAGAGAGAGAGACAGACAGACAGACAGACAGACAGACAGACATATATACAGACAGCAAGACAGTTCACTGAAAACATTATCGTATACCGTCCCAAACCGTCCAGACGACAAGACAGAACGAAAGCAAGGGTCATTGTATAACAAACCACAGATCGAAATCACAAGCTGATCTCTTCCTACAGGAATTTAATTCCATCAGCTGTTTGTCTGTCTTTTTATGCAGTTTATCTGTCTATCTATCTATCTATCTATCTATCGATCTATCTGTCTATCTGTCTGTCTAACTATCTACAGAGAGAGAGAGAGAGAGAGAGAGAGAGAGAGAGAGAGAGAGAGAGAGTGGCAGTCTGACAGACACACAGATAGACAGCGGTAGACACAGAGATAGACAGAACCAGAGGCAGACAGATGGACAGACAAACAGACAGCCAGTTTCCGAATAAAAAATCAAAATAATGTCCCAAACCCATCCTACAACAGAACGATAGCAACACGCTTTTGAAAACACAGATTCAAAACACAAGTTAAACTCTTTTCCACAGGAGTTTAAAAACCGATCCACTTTTTGCTCGCAAAGCTGAACAGCTTGTGAGGAGTGACCATTTTATTATTCTCCGCCTACCTCATATTGCTCTGCCCCCTCATGTAAACTCAACTTGTGCTCGTTTGTCTCACAGTAGGTTGCAGTTTCGAGCTGGAGCTTGCTGTACAGAAGGTGCCTGTATGTCAATACCCACCCTGTGTGACAATTCGTGGATCACCTGTGTTTTTTATTAAATGGAGTTTCCTTTCCAATCCTTGAGAATTGTTTGTGATATGTGGAAAACAGCACAGGTGTACTGGGTTAATACGTACGCTCACACACACACACACACACACACACACACACACACACACACACACACACGCACACACGCACATACACACACACTTCAAATACAATTGGGAACTTTCTTTTTTTTAATCTGTCTCTCCCCCCTCCCTCTCTCTCTCTGCCCCTCCCTATCTCTCTGTCTCTCTCCATATACCATGCACACACACACACACACACACACACACACACACGCGCGCGCGCGCGCGCGCGCGCGCGCGCGCGCACGCACGCGCACGCACACTCACACATATGCAAGCATAAACACACACGCTGCGCACGCACGCGCGCGCACGAATACAGTTTTGCACTGAAGACTGTTTGTATCACGAGCTTGACTGTAAGAATTCGTCGATAGACATTTTTTAAAAACTGCAGCGAAGTTTGGGCGTGTATATGCTGACAGGCACGCACAGAACATGATAACATATCTTAACTCCTACTCACGACTGCAGTCAACACCAGGCATTTCTCTCAATGGGGCGAATGACACCCGATCCGATACTTTCGCCTCTGAGAGAGAGAGAGAGAGAGAGAGAGAGAGAGAGAGAGATCCGAGAGAGAGAGAGAGAGAGAGAGAGAAGAGAGAGAGAGAGAATGTTCAAGCATTGACGAACGAACATTGAAGCAATACGTAGTCTTACGATCTGCGCTGACTCTTGATCTGTGTTATATATTAAGTCCCATATAAGATCATATGATGGTAACGACAAAGAAGAGAACAACTGCAGCAGCCCCAGCATCGTTACCATCAGCATGATCATCATGGTTATCATCATCAAGATCTTCGTCATCGTATCAACATCATCTTACTGTTACAATGTCAAAAAGCAACTCACAGGAAGAACGGGAGATAAGGGGGCAGAAGGCAATAGTCTAAATAAATGAAATGAGTATTACGTCGAGAGAGAGAGAGAGAGAGAGAGAGAGAGAGAGAGAGAGAGAGAGAGAGAGAGAGAGAGAGAGAGAGAGGGAGGGAGGGAGGGAGGGTATGTATGGTTTGTTTAGGATTACAGCCATGTTGTGATACCTCTTCAGTGATCGATTTCGCACTGTCAAAAACAAACAAACAAAAAACTTAACAGACACGGTTTAAAGAATCGCAATGTTTGACAAGCCTAAACAGACACAGTTTATAGAATCGCAATGTCCGACAAGCCTTGACACATGCATAGTTTAAAGAATGACATGTCGACAAACCTTGCCAGACAAATAGTTTAAAGAATCACAATGTCCGACAAGCCTTGACATACACATAGTTTAAAGAATCACAATGTCGACAAGCCTTGCCAGACAAATAGTTTAAAGAATCACAATGTTTGACAAGCTTTGACATACGCATAGTTTAAAGAATCACAATGTCCGACAAGCATTGATAGTCACATGGCTTCAAGACTGGCAAAATCTGACAAGCATTTATGGACGCATGGTTTAAAGAACAGCAATGACTGACAAGCCTCTATTAACACTTGATTTGAAAATCTGCTGTAACTGACATGAAGATCTGCAGTAACTGACATGAACATCTGCTATAACTGACATGAAGATCTGCAGTAACTGACATGAAGATCTGCTATAACTGACATGAAGACCTGCTGTAACTGACATGAAGATCTGCTGTAACTGACATGAAGATCTGCTGTAACGACATGAAAGGTCTGCAGTAACTGACATGAAGATCTGCTGTAACTGACATGAAGATCTGCTGCTATAACTGACATGAAGATCTGCTGTAATGACATGAAAGGTCTGCAGTAACTGACATGAAGATCTGCTGTTACTGACATGAAGATCTGCTGTAACTGACATGAAGATCTGCTATAGCTGACATGAAGATCTGCTGTAATGACATGAAAGATCTGCTGTGACTGACATGTAGATCCGCAGTGACTGACATGAAGATTTGCTATAACTGACATGAAGATCTGTAGTGACTGACATGAAGATCTGCTGTAACTGACATGAAGATCTGCTGTAACTGACATGAAGATCTGCTGTAACTGACATGAAGATCTGCAGTGACTGACATGAAGATCTGCTGTGACTGACATGAAGATCTGCTGTGACTGGGTAGCTGACAAGAAAATCTGCAATAAACTGACATTGACATGAAAATCCGCAGTAACAGACATGATTTTAAGAAATGCAATACTTGACATGATCTGAAGAACCACACTACCTGACATGGATTGATGAACTGCGATAATTCACACGACATTAAGAACGCATGTTTAAAGAACTACAATGACTGAGAGGACACACGATGAATTGCACAGAATGACACACCCTGATGGAATCATGGTTTAAAGGACTTCAATTTTGAGATGACACACGATGAATTGCACAGAATGACACACCTTGATGGACTCATGGTTTCAAGGACTTCAATTATGAGAGAACACACGATGAATTGCACAGAATGGCACGCCTTGATGAACTCATGGTTTAAAGGAATGCAATTATGAGAGGACACACACGATGAATTGCAAAGAATTACACGCCCTGATGGACTCGTTTAAAGAACGTCAACGACTGACACGCCCTGATGGACACACCACGACTGGAATGACTGAGTTCAGCACTGGGCATTTTGTCAACACTGTAGAAGACCCAGGAAGTCGAAACACGTTGCTGCTTCATTGCCAGTTATCCCCCCCCCCCCCCCCCCCCCCCCCCCCTTCCACACGGACTGTTGAGATTGTGAGGCAGGCTGTGTAGAAGTCATTTAGCTTCTTAGCAAACGTCCAAGTTCCACATGTTTAAAGGAGAGTGGGTAAAAGACTGCTCTTTACAGCTTCACCTTGGTCTCTAGACCGATGGTTTTTCTAATCCGAACATTGATGTTTAAGCTGCTTCAGATTGCAGATGCTTTGCTGTTCTGACGCTCAGGTCATCTTCGATGGTAACGTTCTGGGACAGTGTGCTGCCAAGGAAGGTATATTTGCTTACCACAGCGTGTCTTAAACCATTGACTGTGATGTTAAGTTCAGCGTAGAGTCTACATGGCGCGTGTTGATGCACATCTCCCGTCTTATTTTTGATTTGTGGTTAGACCAGAGTCGGTGCAGGCTGTGATACATTTGTCAATATATATCATATCGGTTTCAGAGCCAGCAGTGAGGGCGCAGTCATCAGCAAACAGAAAGGCCCTATGATGTCTGCCATAGCATCAGGTTTTGCCTGGAGCCTCTTAAGGTTAAACAGAATTCCATCTGTTCTGAATCTGATGTTAAAGCCCACGTCTCCTTCTCTGAAGGCCTCGGTCAGCATTGTAGAGACCACGAAGATAAACAGTGTTGGTGTCAAAACGTGGCCTTGTTTTACGCCCAATTATGACAAGGAAGTGCGTCAGGTGTCTTTCCATTGTCCTGGATTCGAGCCTGCATGCCATCATGGAATTGCCGCACCATAGAGAAGACTTTCGGTGGGCATCCGTATTTGGCCATTTTCCTCCACAGGCCTCTCTATTGACAGTATCAAAGGCCATGGTCAGGTCGATATAGGTGGACATGGAGTCTGCATTGTTGCTGACAATTTTTTTTAGCTGTCATGCAGCAACTGTTTTAACCATTGGTTCTTCTGTCTTTTCTGAAGCCACTCTCAGGCAAAATCTGCTCATGGTGTGCTATAAGGCGGTTCAGCAGAATCCTGACAAGTTTCTTGTCCGCTGTGGGAAGGAGGGACAACGCCTCAGTGATGTCACAAGCCTGGGTGTTCCTTTTGCGCTGGTACGGACGAATAATGCATGCACCTTTGACCTCTATGTGGTCCACCACCTTCGGCGACACATCTGAAGAAACAAATGATGATGCTTTCCAGTCCGATCTGTGCCACCTTTGTAGACCTCAGCTGGTATAGAGTCTGAGTCAGGAGCTTTGCCACTGAGGAGCAAAACATATCGCTTTCTTACAAGGCTGGTGATTCATCTGGTTTTTTTGTTTTGGTTTTTTTTTTGTCTTTTTTTTTTCGTAGGTGTGCACTTGAGGGTAGTGGTCGATGGCTTTGTCACGGATGAATGACGACCGGTTTAGTACGCTTGGAGCCAGCATTCAAGGAACACAATGACTGGTTTGATGAGAACTACGATGACATCCAGCGGTTATTGGATCATAGATATCTTCGGCAACAAGTTTACCTCAGTGACTCCGAGTCCACCTTCAAAAAGGATACGTTCAACAACATTCGCAAAACGGTTCAAGAGAAACTGACAAAGATACAAGACACATTGGTTGAGCAACAATATGACGAGATCTAAGGATATGCTGGCAGGCATGATATAAAGACCTGTTGAGACGCTTTAAAAGGAAGTTTATGGACCTATATCATAAGAGTCATCCCCTCAGCTCAGCGTCAATGAAAACACATTGCTCATTGACAAGGAAAAAGACCTCGTCACGTTTGGGCGGAACACTTCAAAAGAGTACTGAACCGCCTGTCAGCGATCAATGAAAGAACCCATCATCACATAATGAGGGCATCTATCCATTGGAGCATGTTCGTTAGGGCGTCCTAGGTACCTTGGTAATTTGGAGGGTAACTGTTGAGGACCTAGGCCTAAGGATGTACAATTGGTGGCCGTTTGCCTCCTCGTAGGTGTTGTTTAAGTCGTGAACCAGTGCCGTCTGTTGGTGTCTGGCTAGTCATGTAGTATATTACACGGAGTGTTCTAAAATTGTCTAACTGATGTCTCTCATCGTTTATTGTTGATTCAAGAGATGATACTTGACATCTAATGCCTGAATCATCAGCTTTAATTCTCTGAATCCACTCCCTGGCATTACATTCAATTTCATTTGCCTTTCTTCGCTGGTTTTTACTTCTCCATTTGTCTGTCTCTCTGTCTGTCTGTCTGTCTGTCTGTATATC
>JADBJO010010685.1:10000-11173 GCA_016801955.1 Conus betulinus | reverse complement strand
TGAATGCTTTGTAAAGATAAATGGACAGTTGTTTCACAGTTTTTGTTTATGCTCTGTTGCCATAAGCAATGCAAGTCTAAATTTATTTGGATTTGCATAAAATTTACTAGGTATATACTGTGTTCTTAAGTCACTCAAAACAGGACAACATAAGACAAAATGAACATCATCTTCTTTTTCATTTTTGCAAAGCGGACATTTTAAGTCAGCATTACTATGTGTTTTGTAACGTAAACGATGTTGCGCTATTTCAGAAATGCCAAATCGAAACCTCGTCAATACATACCTTAAATGTCTATCTAAATTCATCAGTAAATAAATTTTTACCTCAGGCACCTTGCAAAACGTTCTGTAAACATGAAACCTTTCACTATCACTAATATGAGAGTCCCACTCTTGCCATCTACATAAAATTAACCGTTCTCTGAAAACTTGCAGAAATCTATCTATCCCCTCAACACCTTGGTTAAGCCATACATATCCAAAACCAAAACATATATAGTTTACAACGAACATTTGTAACCCAATTTTTCTTTCCACGTATGTCTAAATCATACAACATTTTGTAAGCTTTATGGGGTAGCCTAGATTCCTCCATTCTTGTCAATTTTAACAAAAACTTTACACATTTTACAGTTGAATTAATATATATAGGGTATCTATTTGTCTCTCCGTAAACAAAGTCATTAGGAGTTCGCATCTCTACGCCTAAAAATCTTTTGAGAGCAAATAAGTGAAACTTTTCACATTCAGATGCCGCATTATCAAGCCCCCATAACTCTGCGCCGTACTGAACAATTGGCTGAATTTGTGAATCGAAAATCTTCAAAAGGACAGTCAACGAGTTATTTTTTTAAACTTATGTAACTTTTGTGAAATGCACAGTAAGGCGTTTTTAGCTCTACTACTTAAATTACGACATGCCATAACAAAACTCAATCTTGTTGAAAAATAAATTCCTAGGTATTTGTATACATTAACAACAGGCATCACAGCTCCTGCATACATCCATCTTTCTCTAGCTCCTAAATAACCCCCTTTTCTGAACACAATGATATTACTTTTGTCCATATTTACTTTTAGCTGGAGAGCTGAAGCTGCTTTATACAGATATTCAACTGCGTTTGAAGACCAATAGCAGTTTCAGACAGCAACACAACATCATCAGCCAAA
>JADBJO010010685.1:0-5000 GCA_016801955.1 Conus betulinus | reverse complement strand
TGCATGCACGCATGAGAGAGACGAGAGAGAGAGAGAGAGAGAGAGAGAGAGAGAGAGAGAGAGAGAGAGAGAGAGAGAGAGAGAGAGAGAGAGTTAATATGAATCAGCGAAGCATATAAGGTGAACACACGTACCTTTGTTTCTCTCTTTGTATGGCTGGTATTGTCGTGGCGACCATTATGACCATTACGTTGTGTAAAGATTGGACGGGTTGTTACCCCTGTTGCCTTTGTTGTATTGTTTTCAGTGCTGTGGTGTTCGCTGTGGATACTTTGCTGTTGTTGATGTTGTAGTGGTTGTGCTGGAACATGTACAGTGTGCAATTTCCTCGGACCGTGATAGATGTTGTTTATTATTGTGGACAATGTGTTTGGTGTAGATTAGACAAGGTTACTATTACAGAAAATGTGTTTAATGAAGAACGTATCTGACCACCTTTAGTCTTTTCAGTGTATTGTTGATTTTGACATTGTTGATTTTGTGTCGTTGTTGTGTTGTCAATGATAATGATGATGTTGATGATGATGATGATGATGATGATGATGATGATGATGATGATGATGATGATAATGATGATGATGATGATGATGACGATGATACGCTTGTTAAGGCCAACTCATTTAGAGGTAATTAGACATAGGTTATCTCCCCATAGACGGAAAACGGTGTGGCAATATGGTGTTTAAAGAAGATAAGCACAGAAATATGCGTACACATGTCTATTTAAAAGAAAGATATATTGGCTATGCTGTGCTACAGAGGGGGGGGGGTATATCATAATATAGCGTTTCGTTGCATGCAGTCTTTCATTTTCATACGCATGCGTGTGTCGAACAAAGCATACACACATCTACATTCGCCTACGAAAACAAACAAACAAACAAACAAAAATGCAGTCGGCAATTGTTTGTGTTCCTTTGGGAAGACGAAGGGCAGTTGGCGTCCTGTTGTCACACTTTTTTTTAATGCTTGCATTCGCATGTTCTATTACTGTATATGTGCATATTTTCGACCAACACATCACCAACCTAAGATACAAACAAGCTGCCTTAAGGGCGACTATCGAAAGTATCAACAGTTTGATTTCTTGAGACAACCCATGTTCCAACTGTGAAACAACGTCCCATCCAATGAACTTAAGTAGAAATCATGTAACGCACGACATTGCTATGCTACGACAAAACCGGCATAATACATTATGTAGTACACCTTAAATGATGTCTTGAGAGTCCACCTAGGGATCCAAATATTACACTCTTGAGATATTCCGCAGTCACATCATCGGGGATGCTTAAACAATGCTGAGTAATATACCGGCACAGTCTCCAACGAATCGACCCTGAAGACGTACATAGCACAGTCTCCAACAAATCGACGCTGAAGAATCACACATTATCTCCAACAAACCCATGCTGAAGGTCACACATGCACAGCATTTTCTCCAACGAATCGACGCTGAAGAATCACACAACATTATCTCCAACAAACCCATGCTGAAGGTCACACATGCACAGATTTTCTCCAACGAATCGACCCTGAAGAATCACACAGCATTATCTCCAACAAATCTATGCTGAAGAACCACACAGCATTATCTCCAACGAATCCATGCTGAAGAATCCCACAGCATTATCTCCAACGAATCCGTGCTGAAGAAGCACACAGCTCAGTCTCCAAAGAATCGACGCTGAAGAATCACTAGCACATTCTTCACGAAATACAACTGCGCCCAATTTTAGGAGATAAATGACTGTTCGTTCTTTCTTTTTTATTGTCTTGAATGCTGTTTGTCTTGCCTGAAGATCATGAGGTGGAAACTGTGTCGTCTTTTCTCTTCTCTTTTGGCTGTCTCTTTCGTTCGGCGGAACATTTTTTTTTCCCCCGTTTCCGCTTGCAGTCACCTCATTTTCAAACCAGATGTGGTTAGTTTGTGCTCTAGTGTGCTCTTTCCTTTATTAGTTGATGGGGCCCTTCCTCCGTGCTGTCCTTGGCCATTGACTGGGATGGAGAAAGAGAGAGGCTGGAGTCTGTGACAGGAGCAGAAATGTAGCCTCGGGCATGAAGAGAGAGTGAAGATGGACACCACTCTGAGTAAGGCTAAAGGTTGTTCAATAGTGTGACTGTGGCTGATGTTTGGTGGTTTCACGTTCCTAAGATTTGCCGAAAGGGGGGCAGATTAAAGCATTAATCAGCACCAAACCAAGCACACACACACCAAATCCACAACGAACTTTGAGTGATGGACAAGTGGATCTTCCATGTGTCTGTGCAGGAACATTCTCCTCTGTGAAGATTCGCAAGTCAATATTCACATGACCATGACAGCAGTCCCAACGCAGAAACGTGTCCTTCAACTCTATCATCATCCATAGATCACTCTCTCTAGGTCACTCACTGATCAAATTCTATACCGTAACTAATAACAGTATAATATACTCGAAAGTTCGAGAAACCTCACGCATTAAAGCGAGTCAACAAGTACAGAATCTTCTAGAAAATTCCGGAACCATGACGTAGTAGATACAGTCAAAATGTTCGGAACTTTCTAAAACATCCCGGAAGCATGACATATTTCATACAAGCAAAACGATGTAGCCAACGCCTTGCTCCGAAGATGCAAATGGAAAATCAATATGACTTTAACACTTTTGAGTGTACGATGCCCACATAATATCCCTCAACGTTTTGTATACTGTAGAAGGTAGACTATGGTTTCCCTTTCCCACTGCACAACCCAGTAACTTACATGTTTTATAATGTGAATGTTAATACATGTGGAATTTGCTAAGCCCAGAACATGTCAAGAAATGTAGAGTGCGTCTTTCGACATGTAAAGACCATGTCATAGCCAATCAAAGTTCACGTTCTCTCTACTTCAGGCTCTTTCTCCAAACCTGAAGTCTCAGCTCCACACCGGGATATGGGGTGGGCCAGAGCATTAAATAACTTGAAAACTATTTCCACTGACTCGTTTTAAAAGGAACACAACAAATTTAACATAGCCATTACAGCTTGCTTCCTTTTGCGCACAAGAATTTGACAGGTAAATGAAACGTTTTGGAGGGGCACACACACACACACACACACACACACACACACACACACACACACACACACACACACACACACACACACACACACACACACACATATATATATATATATATATATATATATATATATATATATATATATATATATTAAAATAGTATGGTAAAAGGAAGTTTTAAAATCATCCAAACAAATTGTCCAAAATATTCAACAAGAACACCATCAAACTATCATATTCATGCATGCCTAACCTTAAAAATATAATTGATTCATCCAACAAAATGAAAAGCAACACAGCATTCAACAAAGTAAAATACAAAAACCAAACAGAACTGAGCAAATATATTTGGAGACTTAAAGACAAAAAAATAAACTATAACATATCCTGGAAAATCATAAAAAGGGCATCACCATACAATAACATTTCAAAAAGATGCAACCTATGTTCAACAGAAAAATGGTTAATACTATGCAAACCATACTTAGCAACCCTAAATACTAAAGTAGAAATAGTAAACAACTGCAGGCACAAATGGAAATCGTTGTCAGCAAACGCACCCTGAACTGTAACAACCTGAAAAAACCGAACAACACGTGCAGCCAATCCGCACGTGCAAACAGTGACATTAGGCCATATAACACCGGCAGTAGGCGACCCCAACACCATCCTGAGGAGAGCCAGCGCTCGAAACAGATCTGTTGATGATTTTAAAACTTCCTTTTACCATACTATTTTTACAGATGTTGCTCCCCAAGGGGTTGAGCACTTTAAAAATTTTATTAGGCGTTTTTTAGTACTATTCTTGATAATAGCTCCTCGAGTTGAGCACTTTGGCCTAATGAATTTCAAAATGGAGGAAATCAATTTTAGACAATCAACAAAAAATATACCATTCTCCAACCTGCAATTCTACTTAAAAAGGTTAATAGAACAAACTGAAAAATTCGTACGAAACATGAGATGGAAAGCGTTTTTCTTCCTGAACCCGAATGCAAAAAAAAGAGGACAAAAACACATATGGCTTCAAATCATGGCGATCTCCACCGGCCATAGATGAAATGAAATCTTTCGAGGATAAAATGAAAGAATGATAGCCAACATAGAATTCAAAAAATCAAACAACGATTTCCAAACATCATTAAAAAATGAAATAAAACAAATACAAAATGACAAAAAAATATTCGTGAAGGCTGACAAAACCAGTAATTACTACAAAATGGAACCAAACGAGTACTCACAACTTCTTGATAAAAACATTCAGAAAAACTACAAAAAGCTGATAAAACCATACACAACAACATCCGAAAAAAAAAGAAAAAGAACTCATACACCACATGGATCTAGGTGACAGGGTAGAAACAACAGCAATAAAAGAAGCCTTCATAACTCTTAAAGACCATAAACCCAATTTCCACAACAACCCAACATGTAGACTAATAAACCCATCTAAATCTGAACTGGGCAAAATAAGTAAGAAAATCCTAGAAAAGCCATAAAACTAATAAACACACAGACATAACAGGGTCAGAAATGGAAATCATTCTCCACACCAAGAAAACTTTACTCTACAGCAGAAATGAAACATGGATCAAGAAAACGAACAGAAACTCAACATTTGATGTGACCATGGGATCGTATGACGGTGCCGAAACATGCGAACTGGTCGGACTGTTCATGCTATCCAACATCCAAAAACAACTCGGAAAGCAAGTCGGACTATACAGAGACGACGGCCTCGCCGCGCTAAACAACAATCCAAGAACCATTGAAACAAGAAAAAAGAACTATGCAAAATTTTCCAAAACCATAACTTAAAAATCACCATCGAAGCAAACAAAAAGACTGCAGCAGAATACCAAGAGGCAAATTGCAAAAAAGTGGTTACAGCTAAAACTACAATACAACCCAGATAACCACATGAACAAAAAAACACAAAAGCAGTAAAAGG
>JADBJO010010684.1:57500-70683 GCA_016801955.1 Conus betulinus | reverse complement strand
ATTCGGCATACATGATTATGTAATTTGAACGTGTGCCTGTTACTATCTTTGAACTACTTGTGCTCTTTTTGGAACGAAGAGTCATAATTTTAAACGAATTCTTTTCCCTACGTTTATATTTACTGTAACATTTTGAACATCTCCTCAAACATGACATGACAGATGAGGAAGTCTGGAACTGAGTCAGACAGGGTTACTGAACCATATGACGTCACTGCCCAAGAGGGGATACTGAGGATTCTTTCAGCACAAATAGCTTCCCCGCCTCCTGGGGATTTTGTGTTCGAAACTTTTTTTCTTTTTCCGTTACTGTCTTTTACTTTGATTTTTTTTTTCTGTTGTCTACTTATTTCTGCCTCTGTGGACCATTCCAGCATTTGTTTGTTTGTTTATTTGTTTTTCAAGTCTGGCAGCTACTCGTAAAAATTGTAGACACTGTCGAGAGTAATACTAGATAGCCATTCTATAACACGTGTTGCTTCTATTGTATTGTTTGGTTTGCAATGTTTATTACATCTTAATATTTTCGTTTTAACTTTTCACGTTCTTTCAAACTAGACAGTATAGCTAGCGTTTGAGCACGACCTCATTTCCTCCTCCTCAAGGATGTCAGTTTAGCTACGTAAATTGATTTTGTTGTTTGGTACACTTCCTCAAGATGCGAGCTTGCTCAGGATGAGCTCTTTGCTGCAGCATGAGTGTGACCGCCCCGAAAAGATTCTGTGTGGTCAGTCTGGTTATGATAACGATAACTGTAATGGACAAGATGCCACCTGCTCGCCAAAGTCAAGGGGACAATCTCGAAATATACGAAATCAAACCATCCTGCAGGGTACAACGCCAGAGAGGCAAAGACAAGGAGAACTGATGAAGAGGTGGGAGGACATCATGGAGATGTCAGGACTGTGTTTCGTCATTTTCTCAGAAATGCCACAGAGAACCACAGCAGGTGGAGAGAGACTCTCTGGAAACCATTAGCGGTGTTTCAGCAACCTCTTCCTAGAACTACCAGACAGAGTAACTGAGACTACATGAACTTATTCGCACGTGAGTCGATGGTGCTTGCCATTTTTCTTTCTCTTGATGTACATTGATACATGTACATCTGATCACTGGTCCGTGAATGTTGGAGTTGGGAGAGGCGGGTGTTCTGTGTGTGTGTGTGTGTGTGTGTGTGTGTGTGTGTGTGTGTGTGTGTGCGTGCGCGCGCATGTGTGCGTGCGTGCGTGCGTGCGTGCGTGTGTGTGTGTGTGTGTGTGTGTGTGTGTGTGTGTGTGTGTGTGTGTGTGTGTGGTGTCTTCGTCTCTGTGTGTAGACATTGTGCGTGTGTGTGTGTGTGTGTGTGTGTGTGTGTGTGAGAGAGAGAGAGAGAGAGAGAGAGAGAGAGAGAGAGAGAGAGAGAGAGACGTATGTATTCGCGCATGAATGCATTTAAGTGACATTTTCTACGCGGACAACTTCGTGTGCTAAAGAGCCGAGATGGCATTTCCATGTAGGATGCTAACAGAAGGCCAGTGCCCGATAATGACCCTTGTCCACCATGTGGGTACCCGTATTGACACCATTCATTCTGCTGGTTTTGCTGTTTCCCATGGACACAGGTAATAGTACGGGTCTGACGTTCTCTGTGTGCTTATGTGTGTGTGTGTGTGGGGGGGGGATGTATGTGTGTGAATGAATAAGTGTGAATGCTTCTTGTGTGCGTGCGCGCGCGCGCGCGCGCGCGCGTGTGTGGTGTGTGTGGGTGTGTGTGTGTGTGTGTGGTTTGTGAGTGTGTGGTGTGTGTGTGTGGTTGTGTGTGTGTGTGTGTGTGTGTGCCTGTCTGTGTTTGTGTGTGTGGGTGTGTGTGTGTGTGTGTGTGTGTGTGTGTGTGTGCGTGTGTGTGTGTGTGTGGTGGTGTGTGTGGTGTGATGGTGTGGGGGGGGGGGGGGGGGGGGGGGGGGGGGGTGCGCGCGTGTGTGTGTGTGTGTGTAAGTTTCACTGATAGAGCCTCGAAATGAGACAGAATAATTATGAAGTGCCCTCCATATAAGCATATCGACCAGAACAAAATGATGGGGATTCTACCATGACCTTAGTCCAAGATTTTCGATCTAGTGTGTATGTTTTTTTTTTTTTAATTTAATATGAGATGAATACTTCTCACTTTATCCTATTTTCATATTACTGAGGATATATGGTGTTTCAGTAAAGTCAATGTTGATTTTGAAGTTTACACTTCATAGGTACATTGTCCTGTTTCACGTGCTTGCTGGCCCGCTGTAGCCTCTGAAGTCAGCTGCAGTTGTAAAAAACATGACTTTGTTTTTGAGACGATGTGAAGGAAGCGTTTACCATTAACTGCGCACCCGTGTTGGAAAACGGAGATGGGTTGATGGTTGGTAGGGGGAGGTAGGGGTGAGGGAGGAAAAACAATAGCATCAGATATTCCTCAGATTTGAATCTCTCCTCTCTCTCTCTCTCCTCTCTCTCTCTCATCTCTCTTCTCTCTCTCTCTCTCTCACACACACAACACACCACACACACACACACACACACACACACACACACACACATCCACAAACGCGCGCGCGCGCGTGCGCGTGCGCACGACACACACACACATACACACACACACACACACACACACACACACACACACACACACACACTCCCCTTCTTCCCAAAATTTTCAAGCGTGTGTTTGTGTGAGTGTGTGTGTGTGTGTGTTTGTGTGAGTGTGTGTGTGTGTGTGTGTGTGTGTGTGGTGTGTGTGGTGTGTGTCTGTCTGTCTGTCTGTCTGTCTGTCTGTCTGTCTGTCTGTCTGTGTGCGTCTGTGTGTGTGGTCTGTGTGTCCTTTTGAAAATAGCTTTTATCCTCTGTCTGTCTGGATCGGATTTTGATGTTTTTTCGATCATCTGCAAACTAAAGATGTCTGGGTTTAGGTTTTATTAAGTTTTCTATACTAGGCGAGAGAGAGAAGAGAGAGAAGAGAGAGAGAGGAGAGAGAGAGAGAGACAGAGACAGAGAGAGACAGACAGACAGACAGAAAGACAGAAAGACAGGGACAGGCAGACAGACAGACAGACAGACAGACAGACAGACAGATGAATGCTCCTTTTGTCACCCGTCCTCAGTCTGTCTTCTCTGAACAATTCACTTTCACTTTCAAAGCACATTTGTCAAGTCCTCTTCGTGCACATTGTTGATATGGCTGTTGTCGGTCGGGCTCTGAAAATGGCATGTCAGTCTGAACATGACAGAACTTGTTGATCTTCTCCAGTGCCTTGTCTGTCATTGAGGCCGGTGCCAGCTGCAGCAGGAAGCATCCCTTGCCCTGCCTGTCTCACGGACTCACTCCACTGTGTTTCGGCAGTCTTTTCATGCTGCAAAATTTGAATCCGACAATGTTCTAAATGTTGTCATGGGAAATCAACTATCTGTTTTTACAGACTGCCTGCTTCAGATTTCAAAAATCACAACAGTGTGTTAAATTATGAAAATAGACGTCGCCCAAATTTTTAATTGTTAAGCGATAGATAGACAGGTAGACATATAGATGAAAGAGAAGGCGAGAGAGATAGGTAGATATATAGACAGAGAGATAGACATGCAGACAATTAGAAATTACTTCACGTGCAATTATCAGATCAAGTCTCTTTGAAATCTGCAGTGTTTAACTGAGTCTGGTTTATGCGTCTTGTCATGTGATTCCAAACATGCAGAGAGGATGTTTGATACTGAGTGTTTTTTTTTCTTCTCCAATATGGAGACATCTCGCCCATTAAAAGATGAGAATGTGTGAGACGAAGATATCCTGTAAGTAGGCTGCGCTGCAATAGTTACTCTTCATGGTTCTCACAGAGAGATGGAAACATTTCCTTCCTTCTACAGGGATTTGGCAGAGTCTATTGTCCGTGTGTCGTTCCAGTACTCTCGTCAGGAGTATTTGGCATTCCTTTGACACATGGTCTGAGGTCAGAAATGGTATGATAATTTTTTTGAAAGTGTATTTGTTTGGTTCCTGGCAAGCCGGTTTTGCAGCCTCATTACACTGAATGCCAATATAACCTTAATTGTAACTGAGAAAAACACTTATTGTCATTTTTTTTCCTTTCTTTTTTCTTTTGGGAGCAATGTATACAGTACGTCCAATTCCAAGAGTACGGGATATTTCATGCTGCAGATGATAATGGTCTCACGAGCAGAAAGGGAATCGGTGATGGGAAAAAATTATGCTCAGATTGAAAAGTCGTTTTTAGAGAGAGTCGGAACCATAGCAGTCTGTTCAACAATACAGACGGAGCTGTCTAGAAGAATTGTGTTTATACGATGGCTGGTTCAAGAACAGAGATACGAGCGTCAAAAGTAGCACCATCGTCCAATTTGGGTTGTCAGTAACAAATATATCTACAAGTTTGGATTGCTGACATTATTCTGGGCGTAGCAGCTTTTATAAGCCAGTGAGCTGCTAGCATCGTTTGTAGGAAGTGTTATCCAACAACATCAGAATCATTCAAATCATTTACGAAAAAGTGACGCCTGTCCTTTGTGAGGCTCCAGGCGCCATTACAATGTAAAAGCCGAACGTTTACGAATGAAGTGAGGAAAGGAAACACATAAGATTAAGGCATATAAATTATAACTTCATACGACCAGTATACATTTGAAACATAGAATTATGCATGCCGATAAACAAATCATCCCTTACGTTGTCTCCCCCCTCACTCTCCCCCCCTCCCCAGCACACACAAGCACCCCTACACACACCCACACACACACACACACACACACCCACACACACACACACACACACACATATATAATATATATACTATATATATATATATATATGTGTGTGTGTGTGTGTGTGTGTGTGTGTGTGTTGTGTGTGTGTGTGTGTGTGTACATACATACATACATACATACATACCATACATACATACATACATACACACACACGCGCACACACTATTCAGGATAAGACATAGCAGCAGGCTAACAGTGCCGTGCATAAAATACCCCCACTAACTAAAATAGCAAGTATAAACCCACCCCCACAATAAAAGAATTTGTGATAAATGTTCATTTATCCACTAAGAGATGAATGTTAATTCATATTCAAATGCCCATTCTCTTACTGAAAACAGACAAACTGCTGCAAAAACTCTTAAAAAAATAATGAAAAACGAAGAATGAAACAAAAGGATGAAATAAAACAACATGAAAACATTGTAATTCCATTTTTTTGTTTTGTTTTGTTTGCTTAATTGTTTGTTTGTTTGTTTTATGTTGAACAGTCCATCGACAAGGTAAAGTTCAACAGTAAAGATTTCGTCACACTAGGCGAGTCTCTCGCTCAAATGCCAGAAAAGAACGCTTCGTTTTTTCCCCTCGCTCTTTCCCTCGCCTCACCATTATGTGATTATACCAGGCCAGCTCCATCAGTTCGGCTGGTTAGGTAACTCGTACACGGTACTCATTCCTCGTTTCGGCAGTTCACACTCTATTTTTGTTTACTTAGCGAATTTTAAGGAGTTCTGACTTAGTTATTTCAAAATCCCGTACAAAATTTGTAGACAGAATTATAAGTGTTTCACATGGGATCTGTGAGAGAGGAAGAATTCTCTATCTTGGTGAAGAAAGAAAACTAAAACAATAGAAAAATCGTGTCCAGAGAATGAGATAGCGGAGCATGCGATCTTCGCCTTTGTTTGCATGGAATGATTCCATTTATTTTACGAGTGTCTCGTTCGAAAAGTCACGTGTCCGCGTCCGTTCAAATCACACTGCTGCCTGATGTTTAAAAGAATTGAAGTAATTTTAAGTAATCCTGCCGCTAAACATGGACTAACAAAGTACAAAGACAAAAGACGACGTGTTTTGACCTCTTATGTGTTTTCCGGGCAAGATAAACAACATTGATGACAATGAAAAACCAAGACCGAACAATCACTTATCTTCTCGAATTTGGCGCAAGAAAAAAAGTGCCATATCCCCTACTTTTCTTAATGTGTTGTCGTTCTGGTGGTGCGGTGTAGCATAAATTAGGTCCCCCCCCCCCCCCCCCCCCGATTCCTGGGATGTTCCTCTCCGTTTATCATGTCACCGTAGTAGGTGTGTACGTTAAAACGTAATGTTTATACTGTTTACATAATGTTTTTGTGTTTGTCAGCAACTTTTTTTCCTCTCCACACTTTCGTTTTGTTTTCGTTTTATTACCTTTCGCTGGTTGCTTTTTGGAGTGCTGTTGGGTTCTTTTTTTGAAACCTTTGGTGGCGAGACCGCCACAGAGTTATGGACTGTGGTGTGTGTCTATTTGACGCTAAGAGCACAGACACATCAGCCGTGTCTCCCTGGTGAGTCCGATCCAGCGGACGGAAGGCCTAGGAGCAGGCAATACCGATAATCTGCCTTCGGGAGGCATTACGATGGTTCCCCCTCATGCAGCTAGTGAAGGGTTTTCATATCTGTTTTTCTTGATTTTACATTCCCATTTTTTCTTCAACCTCAAGAGCCTCTTCACCCCCTTCACCTTCCCCCCCCCCCCCCCCCCCCCCCCCCCCCCCTCCTTTTTTTTCATTTTTTTTTTTTTTTTTAGTTCAAATCTTTGCCAAGTCATTACTATGACGGAAGAATAGTTAGCCTGCACTTGTTTTCCCCCCCCCTACTTAATTGTTCGGCATAAAATCTAATGTTAAGTAACCAAACTCCCCAGACTAGGCGGGTACCTGCTCTTACCATCGCTTGCCCGGGTGTTGAATATCCGACTGGAGTGACAAAGACTAAAAGTGTTATGAGGGCTGGCATCCGCCACTTTCGCAGGCAAACGACGCATTAAGTACTCTACAAAGAAAGAGACAGTCAGACAGACAGCAAATACGTCAGGCACTGGGTGAAATACTGCTGGGTGGTTCTGTCTTGGCTGACTTCAATATTGAAGTTACTGGTAATTTGTTTAAAACGGCTGTGCTGAAAAAAAAACAAATGAAAGTTTGGTTTGGGTTTCACTGTCTGAGCCTACAGGGTAAACTCGTCAAAGTCTGTGTTTGTGTGTGCGTGCGTGCGTGCGTGCGTGCGTGTGTGTGTGTGTGTGTGTGTGTGTGTGTGTGTGTGTGGTGTGTGTGAGAGAGAGAGAGAGAGAGAGAGAGAGAGAGAGAGAGAGAGCATGTGTGTGTACATGCATGTGCGCTTCTTCATATCTTTGTGTGTATGTGTATGTATGTGTATGTGTGTGTGTGGTTGTGTTATTTTCTTTCTGATAGCACATAGTCTTTCTGTTTGTGTATTCATTCATCTTTTTTTTCCATCATTATCTTAGCAAATGCACTGCCTTCCATTTTCCAAACACACATTTTTAAAAAATTCTTCCACCAGACGAAGGTGCCTACAATTTTACCGTAAAAAAAATCTGGAACTGGTTAGAATTTAGGGGGGGGTTTGGGGGGGGGGGTCGCATACCAAACTTAGAAGAGCAATCGAAAGGGAGCGGACCTGCGCTAAGGTCGAACTGATCCTTGATCCGCTCATTTAGTCACGCGTGAAAACAATTTTTTTTCACTTAAGGGGAATTTATTGTTGACACGAACTAATATAGCCATTCCCATTCCCTGTGCATTTCTTGAATATATAATATTTAATCAATGTTTATATCCCAAGAAAATGGAATACTCTCCATGAACATGAAACACGTTGTAGAGATGTCAGTTTCCTAAAATCACATCATAATCTTCATGCTCAGAGCAGAGCTATCAGGATCTATGTTTCTGCCAGGAGAGGTAATAACGGTAAGTAGTTACCTCCCCCCGTTAACGTATCATCGGTGACGTGACTGCGAAGCATAAACTGAAGCAATTACAAGACAGACACAATGCAAATCGATCCATCAGTATGTTTCTAGTATGATATACAAGTAAAACAGAAACACAAATAGCTAAAAAAAAAAAAAAAAAGGGGGGGGGGGGGAGGAGAACACGCAAAGTTGTTTGCAATGAATGGAAGGTATAGTGACAGTTGTCTTCTCCTTGGCTGACTAGAAGTAGGGACTGGATTTGCAGCAAAACGGGAACAGAAGGGGTTGGTGGAAACAATTCTTTTCTTTATTAACAAATAAATGAATTCTTAAAAGCGAAAAGACGATTACCTTCTTAAACACAAATAATTGAAAAAAATCACACACATATATATATACACACACACACACACGTGCGCTCGCGCGCACACACGCACGAATGCACACACACATACGTGCGCGCGCGCACACACACACACACACACACACACACAAAGCAAAAGATTATTACCTTTTTAAATATAATTGAAAATATCACGCACGCCACACGCACGCACACACACAACACACACACACACACACATATATATTATATTATATATGTGTGTATATGTGTGGGTGTTGTGTGTGTGTGTGTGTGTGGTGTGTGTATGTGCGAGTGTGTATGTGCATTGCGTATGCGTATGTATATATATATAATATATATATATATATAATATATAGTGTGTTTGTGTGTGTGTGTGTGTGTAGGAGAGAGAGAGAGAGACAGAGAGAGAGAGAGACAGAGATTTGTTTCATATGATGATGATGATAAGAAGTTAAAATAATGAGACTGATAATTTTATGGTGTGGACAGAAATGACAGATTAAGTGATTTGTCCACGAACAAATGAATGCCACTAAAATTTTCAAAAGGAAAAAAACAAAGACAGCAATAAACAAACGAAATAAATAAACAGCCTAATTAGAAAATGAAATTTCAGAAACGAATATCCTAACTAAAATTCAAATGAAAATTCTAAAAACTAAAACCTCTCCAGATATGTAAAGGAAAAGTGCTCAACGAGACATAGAGGAATAAGTGGACCATGAGGGGGAAAAGGGGGGAGAAGAAATCAAAAGTAGATCGAGCATTTTCGACAGTACACGGGAGAGCGGGAGTCAGTCAGACTTTTTTGATGTAGGGACCGTAAGGCAGAGAGTTAGCGAGGGAAAGGAAAGGAAAGCAAGAGAGGTCGTTAGCAGTACATGAGGACCATCATAGTTCGCCTTGAACACAGAGCCATTCCTACCGCCTGCAGAGAGACCACTAATTCAGATTCTCTATCAGTTGACACCGAATGTGGGGTCCCGGCTGACAGCTTGGTCCTCGTTGACACCGAATGGGGATATACCACTTATATCGCCACTAAAAATTCAAAAATCAGAATCTAATGACCGCCTATAGGCAGTCAGTGAATAGTCGAAAGTAAAATGAAAATAAGATCCTAACAAGCTAGAATGTGTGGACAAAGTGATATATATATAATAAAACCTAATAATTGCAAGGATAAGTACTGAGCACCATTCCAGCAACTTACAGAGCAGTTTGGTGTTGCAATGACTGCAAGAAATATTAAATTGTAAAGAAAGCTTGCTCTTATGTTTTTTAGATTGTAGAAATAGGGAGGGGATAAGCCTTCATAACTATCTGCAGTGGCAGATGATTGTGCCTAACTGAGTGGTGTGAATGGGCAATAGTAAATGCTTCTCAAAATAAACCTTCAGCAACTTATAGTCTCCAAAGCGGGAGACATTTCCAATGGAAGAAAGCTCACTACACAAATAATTCCTGGTCAGATACCAGTATTCCGAAACCTGGGGAAGAAAGTCACTAAACAAATAATCCTGGTCAGATACCAGTATTTTTCGACACCTGGGGAAGAAAACTCACTAACAAATTAACTCCTGGTCCGTATACCAGTATTTCGAACCAAATAAGATCCTGTTGGTCTCCTCAGTGACCGCGGAAAGTGGTAATTTGACTCCTGTGCCTTTTCGGTTTTAAGCAGAATGCTATACCCGAAAAAGGCTGGAGTACAATACCGTAGTATGTTTGTTGAGTTTTTCAAAAAAACCAACCAAAGGTGCCACATAAGAAGCAAAAGAAAATAATGAAAGAGCAAAACAGCTACATTTCTTGTGAAAAGTAGAAAATATAAAAAGATAACCTCTTAAGACACAAGTGCTGAGGGCCAGTTCTAGGAATGAATCCGCAAGGGACTAATTTACAATAAACTAATAAATTTCCAAGGATAAGTACCGAGCACCAATCCAGCAACTTACAGAGCAGCTTGGTGTTGCAATGACTGCAAGAAATATTAAATTGTAAACAAAAGCCTGCTTTTATGTCTTAGATTGTAGAAATAGGGGGGTGATAAGCCTTCATATCTGCAGTGGTAGATGATTCTGCCTAACTACATATATATATATATATATATATATATATATATATATATATATATATATATATATATATTAATATATATATATATATATATATATATATATATGTGTGTGTATATATACATATACATATACCATATATATATATATATATATATATATACTAATATATATATATATATATATATATGTGGTGTGTGTGTGTGTGTGTGTGGTCTGCCTGTCTGTCTGTCTGTCTGTCTGTCTGTCTGTCTGTGCCTGTGTGTGTAAGGGAAAATCTTTGGCCCTTTGGCTCTTAGATTGTAGAAATAGGGGGGTGATAAGCCTTCATATCTGCAGTGGTAGATGATTCTTGCCTAACTACATATATGTATATATATATATATATATATATATATTATATATATATATATATATATATCTATATTGTATATATACATATAAGCATATACATATCTATATATATATATATATATATATATATATGTATATATATATATATATATATATATATGTGTGTGTGTGTGTGTGTGTGTGTGTGTGTGTGTGTGTGGTGTGTGTGTGTGTGTGTGTGTGTCTGCCTGTCTGTCTGTCTGTCTGTCTGTCTGTCTGTCTGTCTGTCTGTGCCTGTGTGTGTAAGGGAAAATCTTTGGCCCTATGCTTGAGCCTAACCACCTAAGAATACAAGAGAGCTCCAAAGTGCCAATAGTCAGAGAGGTCAGCTCTAGTGTTTAATAACCAAGAAACTGTGAATCACACCAGCGCTGACACATCAGCTGAGAATCGTGCAGAATAGCCTCAGCTTTACTTGGCTCTCCTAAGAGATGCAGTCCCCCACTGATCGGCTGAACAATGAGAGGTTAACTAATTAACTAGTGGGAGAAAATAACTGCAGGCAAACCATTTCTCCGTCGGTGCAACAGTGACTCGGCAAAGGCTTTAAAAGAAAGAAGAAGAAGAGAAGGAAGGAGCTAATGAACGAAAGAAAAACAGGAGGAACGAAACAGAGGATGTTGAAAGAACAAGATAAAATCCTTCACGAGCAGTGCTTGGGGACCTCTTTGGTCTGCGTGTTGACGCCGAAAGGACGAGGGGGTCCTAATCCAGTTTGGGGTTCCAGACCTTAGGGGAGGGGAAGTATAAATCAAGGACGTCGTTAAGTGAGTGAATGATAATAATAATAATAATAATAATAATAATAATTGTTGTTGTTGTTATTATTATTATTATTATTATTATTATTATTATGTTAATTCTTATAGCGCCTATTCTCTCTAAAGATTAGGGCTCTAAGCGCTTTACATATGATATAATAAACGCTCCGTCGTTTACACAGCGGGCTGCCTACCTGGGTAGTGCCGACTGAAGAGCTGCCTGCCGGCGCATCATTCAGTCGTTTCCCGTGTCATCCATTCAATATCGTTCACTCAGTTTCCTCAGTTTCCTTATTTCCCTTCATTCTTTTCATTTCTCGCGCAGGGTGCATGCTATGTGTAACGAGTCATCCATACCAACGGCTAAACTGGCCTTCTCTTCCGAAAGTTGGTGATTGGATTTTACGTGTGTGCAAGATGTTATGCGTGCGTTCACACACGGAACCTCGGTTTACAGTCTTATTCGAAAGACTGTTTGGGAAATGGAGTCAGAACCCAATGTTAACATCCGAGGGAAAAATCCCCTGTACCGAAACGGCCCGGCGGAGATTCGAACCCGCAACCTCAGGATCACCAAGATTGCGAGTCAGGCGTTCTACCAACTGAGCTATTCCGGCTGCCGGAATAATGAGGGAAGGGGGGCAGGAATAATCCCAATGAAATGAGTATGTTCTATGCATGTGACGGGGCCAGTCAGTCAGGCTATTTTCCACGTTCAAAGCTGAGCTGGAGAGTTATGCATCACTGGGGGAGATAACAGTGTGTCCAGAGAACCTCATAGTCAGTCCAACTCTCCGCGTCAGTTTTCTGCAAACCTATTGACCCGCTCTCTTACCTGAACTCCACTCCATACCCTTCAACCATCCACCAACAAAACACAGCAGGCCTTCTTGTGAATTTAGCCTGCTGTGCAGTGTTTCGATGAAAAAGACAATCAGAGTATCTAACTTTTTTGCACCCCAGCGCCATAACTAGTGAAGCTCTCAAAGGCGTCGAGCCCTGTAAAGGAACCCTACCAAAGAAGCTTAAACTTCTTAAGAAACAGACAGACATGCCACTAGCCTCCATTTCAACCCTCCCACGCTCCCCATCAGCAGGATTCACAAGTCTCCCTGTGCTAAAATCTCCACACCACAAACCTTTCAGACTAAGCCTATTATTGCCTTGGAGGTAATAAAGACCTAGACGATGTACTTGTCCTCTCCTAATACAGGCCTATCACCACCCCAACACCACACAGTATCGTTCTCTACTCCGAAACCACGCGCAAAACCTGTTCTCACCAAGCCAGACATTGTCTTACACGGCGCTAAAGGATTATTCAAAATCAAAGACACATTCTACCGTGAGAGCCGCAACGATGTTTACGCCGTTCATTCTAAAGTGTGTGGTGAGATCTACGTCACTGAGACATCCATTAGAAAGGCACGCACATCAGGGAACACCTAGCTGACATTTGCTGCCAACGACCTACAACACTGTATTTCAACCGTCTCTAACACAACATCAACAGTGTCACCGGCAGTTGCAGGGAGACAGCTTTGAACGTGTCATGCTGGAATCCATACCAGCTGGAAATCCATATCGGTCTGGGAACCCTTTGTCCAATCGAAATCAACAGCCAGTAATAACCTATCAACACACACACACACACACACACACACACACACACACACACACACCACACACACACACACACACACAGTCATATCCCACTGCATCACTACACGATTTCTGTCTTCGCGTCTCCTAGCTTCTTCTTACTTTCTTTACTGATATGCACTTAACTCCTCTCTTCTCCATCTTCCTAGCT